>ONZH01000974.1:0-76033 GCA_900303285.1 Rhinella marina
GGTGAGATGAGGTGCCCTTGGTGGTAATTTTGGCAGTGTCAGTCGGCTGGGTCCAGGTTTGTCGTGACGCCAGTGTCTTAAGGTAGACACACCCTTAGTAGTAATGATGAGGAGGAAGCAGCTTGTGTGAAAACAATAACTTTTTACTCTTTGTCTTGCAAAGGGTCTCATACAGGTTATAAATAATCCACTTGATATAGAATGAGAATGCTGCAGGAAAAATCCTCCTTAGGCTGGTTACTGGTTGATGTTAGTAGAGAGATAATATTGCTCTTATGATGAGAGTAATTCATGTATTATAATCAACTTATGATGATAATCCACCTGATCTAGGCCTAGCTTAGGATAGTACAATGTAGTTTCAATCTTTCATGTGAGCAACCCCACGGGGCAGGCATTAATACTTCTGAACCACTGTTTCCTGGGTGCCTTAAATATGCAGAAATCAGTCCACTGTTCCCGGAGGGCACGAAGTGGGCATAAATACAACTGTGTGCACTTACAGTCTTTCAATCGTGTGCTGATGCCGGAAGCTAAATCTTCAACACATAGGTGCCAGCTAAAGTCCATAAAGCATAAATTCAGCTATTACCTAAGCTGGTCTTCCTTCTATCCATTTACAGCTGGGTTCCTAGTGGCTTGGTATGATGAGTGCCAAAGGCAACCTGACTTGGCCAGGGTCAGATAAATTAGCAGCCTCAGGTTGGATAACAACTCCAGTTTCTCCTCCTGCACTTGACTTGAGATGTTTCTCTCTGTCTGGTCTGGACAGAACTGCTCTACTCTCCTTCTACTCTGGACTTAATCAGTTACATGGATATATATATATATATATATATATATATATATATATATATATATATATATAGAAACAGCACCACCTAGTGTTAGAATGGTGTAATGGTGTACTAAGCCTAGATATGTTTTCCTTGTAGCATAGAATGACAAGATAATAAATACAGTGACATGGCTATTATAAATACACAGTTATAGACAGTTTGCTGTGTCCCTTTCACACTATATGTGGGACACTGCACATGTCACTGTGCTTGGTAAGTTGTAAAAAGGCCACAGCAGTCACTGGGGCTCCTGTGAGCAAGGTAGCGTCCTCAAACAGCTGATCAGCAAGGGTGTCGGGAGTCAGAACTCAACCAGCAAATCTCATATTGATGAGACTGAGGATAGATCATTAGTATGTAAATCCCAGATAATCCATTTAAAGGGGTATATAAATCAATGAATAAAGTTTTACTCCCCTGCTATAGTTTCCTCCATTCCAGCTCTTTGGGTCTGGTCCTTGGACTTTCCCGACCACTTTGTTTAAAAGTGATGAGGTCACCATCAATGGGCATGATGTCATTACTTCCACTGTGATGGAAACTGGTGGGCAGGGTGGAAGCAGTGGCAGTAACAGTAACAATAGTGGCCTCATGAGAAAGTAGAGAGGGGGCAGCAACAGCACAAGATAGTGGCAGATCACAATAGTAGCAGAAACCAGCAACAGCAGTGTGATAGCAAGGGCCAGTGGCATGCATAAACAGGTAAACATTTAACATGTACATATCAGTAGGCCAAGAAGCCCCCTTTGAGGAATGTCAGTAGAGGCAATAGGCGGGTGGCGGCATCAGAATGGTAGCAGTAGCACATGGCCAGAACAGCCCATTTTGCAGAATATTCCAGTGTGGCAGCACACTACAGTACACAGTGATCATTAGTGGCAGAATGTTCTAATTTGTTTCATCAGGCACGGTTCTCTGGAAATCCTGGTTGATCCATGCCTGATTATCTTTATGAAGGTTAATCTCTTAACATTTGGGGAGGAAAGGTGAGTACTTTTAGGGGTAAATATGAACACTCGCTCTGAAGCCACACTACTGGCCAGACAGGAAAGCATGCACATAGCAAACTCAGTCAGTAACAGCCACGATTTTGTGACCAGTGCAGTCCAAGTATACCACCACCTGCTGGTTGAGGTTCTGCTGCATGTCCCACTGCTGGTGTTGCTGGGTGATTTCAGAAGGCAGCTGAAGAAAAATGCTTGTCAGAGACTCAAGACTTAAGTTGCTGCTTATGGAGCTGGTGCTGATCCTACCCCGCCAGTCATGGCAGTGGAACGTGAGCACAGAGGATCCTCCTGGTCAGACCAACTGACTACACAACATGTCTCTATAGTGCCCACCAAATGCCCATCAATTGTGACCAGTAGCAAGGGTCTAACAATATGGATAGCCAGTAGTCACATCTCTGCTGAATCCTGACGATGTGTCTATCACTACACAAACAAGAAAGCATACATCTGCCTATTTGTGCAAGGGACTCGGAGGGTCTCCCTGCCTCCATCTCCACTGCATACTACCACGGTTTGTCTGTGTCATCAGCATCTTCTTCCAGGTCACCATTCAGATCGTTATGCTCCTCCTTGTCCACCTATTCATCTCCTGTCGCTTGGGCAGGAACTACCTAGTTGTGTATAAAATTCCTGGGCATTTATGTCCTCTTCCATCTCCTTATCATCTTCCTCTGCCAGTTCATCCTCCTCAGGGCTGAGATGATGGTGAGATGTAGACACCACGTCATATTCTGTCCCCTCACCAATCAGATTTATTAGCATGACATAATTCATCCCAGAGTTCTGCCAGCTGACAAATAAAGTGGCCTCCTCAAAGTGCTTAAGCAAATGACAGGTGCCATGCATGAGCTGCCATTGGCTTATATGGAAGATACACAGGGGAATAGTGATGAGAGAAACTATTAACCGCTTCGTAGATTCGTATCGAATCCTCCATTTTTCCTACTCAGAAGTGAATTCGGATTTTGTCAGATTCGCTTTGTATTATTCGTAAATGTTCTTAAAATTTTGAATGCTAATGCTACGTATGCTACGTACGCTACATACGCAATGTATGCATTCTTCTTGCCCCCTCCCCTGGCCCCCCGAAGCGGGAAAATGATGATACGCCCGCTCAAAGGTGGGAAAGTGAAGATACGTCACCCTCAGTAGCGGTAAAAACCAGCCCGGCCCACCGGGAACTAACTATTTGCATGTATAGGGAGTGAAGACTCCTCCCTCATTACTCCACCCTCTTCTCCAGTTCAAGTCAGCGAAGTGAACAAGATACCACAGCATGGCGAAGCAACTGCGACCAAAGTGGGGGGAAATGGTCTTTGGTAACGAGTATCTCAGTGGGGGACTGGGTCATCTAAGTACTGGACCATGTGAGGCCAGGAGATCCTACACGGGAGTGACGAAAGGGAATGGTCCTGTGGTTTTCAGTGGAGGGAGGCTCTGGCTTCCTGGTGGATGACAAGGACGGCAAGGAGTACTTTGTGGGCCGCAGGTCAGTGAAACGGCCGTACCTGCCCCAACCCTGTCACAGCCTGTATGTGGGGGATCAGGTGGAATACACCACCTTGGCATCCCTGAAAGGCCCCTTTGCTACTGGGGTTACCTTATTATCTAAGCCCCTGGTACCTGCATCAGCACCAGAAGTTTAGCCTGCACGTGACGGTTGAGAGCTAGTTGGCACTTATTTTGTTTGTTTAGTTTGTATTGCCCCCTGTTTGACTCTCACCCAGAAGGACATGGCTTGTCAGGACTAACCCCCCCCCCCCCCCCCATTCTGCTGAAAATTCCCAGTTGCGCCTAAGCGCGCATATTTTCCTTTTTTCCCCATTCTCAGGTTAATTGGGAGCACGCTTTTCAAAAAGGGTTCTCTATTTGCTGCTATTTTATATTGGATTACACGTTACCTGTTTGGATTACAAAATTACCTCACGTGGATTACAATTAAATTTTGGACTGTGTTCCAATGTTTTATCATGCCAAGCAACCATGAGGAGAGACTCAAATCTATCTTAGCCTTTTATGCTTGCAAATGTGAAATTGCACTAAAATGTTTGCATAATTGTCTTTGCTGTATTTTAGCAATAATGTTTTTACAGGTTCAGCAACGTTCAAGCACTTTAGCCCATTGTGTGTATTCTTTTTCAGGTACTGCAATGTGTCCTATTATATACATATTGTACGGTGTTTTTTAGTAAATCATGCACTTAGCCAGATAGCTAGCACCTTACTTTTCTACCTCATATGGACTGCCTCTAAAGACTGTACGCTGCGGCCTAGCCTCGTGCATATGACGCAATCCTTAGTCCATGGTACGCTAAAGATTCGTACGCACTTTGTACGCTAATGCTTACTTATTTACTTTTATTTACTTTTAAAAACACTGACTGTATGTTCGTAATTTGTGCAGGAATGTTCGCAAAATGATTATTTTTTAATGCAAATTCGACCGAATAAATTTGTATTAAGAACGAATCTTGTCATAAATTCGTCGATTATACACCGAAGCGAATTTTGGATGATTCGCTCATCACTACAAGGGAGTAAACCTGTTCATCTGCAGGATTAAGAAATCGTTGACTGCCTTCCTCTCCTCGTACAGGCAGTCAAACATATGGAGTGTGGAGTTCCAACAAATCAGGCAATGTTGGGGAAGAGCTTTTTGCCTTTGCAGCTTGAGGAGGGTGTGTTTTGCACAGTAAGAGTGTCTTAAGTGCATGCACAATTTCCTGAACATTTTTAACAGTTTTTTCAGTTTAGTAGAAGACTTGAGGAACAGAGTGACAACTAGATTGAAAATGTTCACCATGCTGGCCGCATGGGTCAGCCCTCCCTGATGCAGCACAGACAGAATGTTTTTCCCGTTATCAGTAACCATGGTTCCTATCTCCAGTTGTTGAGGAGACAGCCATTGTTTGATTCCTCCTCTGATGATTCGGAGAAGTTCCTTGGCTCTGTTCACCAAGGCTGACCAGGTACAGAACCACATGACAATCCCTAGCTTTGCATAGGTGATATGCTGGAGGACCACTGTGACCTGTTCCTAGAGGGGAGAGTGAGGACAAGGTGGAGAATGAAGAGACAGAGGAAGACACTGGCCCATAAATCAGCATTACAATGCAGAGGCTGCATTGCCATCACCTGGCCAAGTTGCTGGTGTGCCTGTGCCAGAATTACATTTACTCAGTGGGCTGTGAACAACATATATTGTCCTTGACCATAATTACAACTCCATACATCAGCGCTGGCGTGAACTCTACCAGACACCAAGAGGTCCAAGGACTGACCCACCTTCTGTTCAACATTCGTGTGCAGGGCTAGTACAGCTTTTTTGGAAAAGTAATGTTGGCTTGCAACTATCAGTTCTCTGAAATGTGCAGAGTTGACTACATGGAAATGGAGGAACTGTAGTTCCAGCAACTTGCCCATCTGATTTTTCAGCTTCTGCTCTGTTGGATGAGTGCACTCATAGTGTTGTCTGTTTTCAACTGCCTATGTGATCGATTGCTGTCAAAACAAGTGATGAGGAGTAGGAGGAGGAGCATCAGAAGCAATGGAAGATAATGAAGTCAGTGGAAAGGAATGACAGCTTCCTTCTGCTGACAATGACGAGCCTTAAATGCTTGAGAATGGATGTGGGCCGGTGGGAGATGCAGCCGTGGCTGTAACACTAAATGCAGGGGCGGACATACTGCCTGCGCAGCCTGTTCAGCTGCACAGGGGACCAGCCTGGGAGGGGACCCATTCTAAACCATGAACTTCTGAGCGTTTCCTTTATGGAAGCGCTCACTAGTCTGCAGGAGACAGGGGAGTAAAGCTCTGCAGAGCTGTACTCACCCAGAACCAGTCTTAGCTATGTGTGACCCCTGCTATTGCACAGAGTGCATTATCCTGGGCCCCTGAAGGTGGTGCCAAACCAGGTTCAGGAGGAAAGCCAGGCAGAAGCACATGGGAGAGAGGCACATTGAGGAGGCAGACATCTCCCCATGAGTTAAAACCCTGCTGCCTGTTTCTTTCCCCAGGGCACAAATATGTCCATACCTGGGCTGACAGGGATTCTGCATCCCTTCTCCTTCCTGTCCTGTCTCACTAGTAACAGCAGCAGTCGGGACACAGGAGGAGGAGGACAGACTGAGACACAGCAGAGGACAAATCCCTGTTGTGTCTGGTTGGCTGAGATAATAATGACAATGGTTTAGCAAGAGATAGAGACTAGTGTTGAGAGAGCATGCTCGGCTGAACTAGCTGTTCGGCCAAGCATGCCTACGCTCGGGTCCGCTCGGTGTTCGGCCAAACACCGAGTGTACTCGAGCGCAGTGCTCGAGTTTCTTCCCCGCACTGTAATATTTATTTGTACGCTAATGTGTACGAATTGTATGCGAATGCGTATGAATTTGTACTCTAATGCGTACGCATTTTGTACGCTAATGCATACAAATTCAGTTAGCATACTTTTACGAGTGAAAGGAGTAAAAGAGAATAAGTCGCGATTCTGACCTTTTTCTATTAACCAGACACCCTCCCCTCTTCCGAGCGGGGAGTGCCTGGTTTAGTCCCATTGACTAACATTATGCTCGGGTGCTCGGCCGAGCACTCGAGCAACCCCTAGTGCTCGGCCAGAGCACCCGAGCATACGAGCACAGAGGTGCTCGCTCAACACTAATAGAGACTTTTCTGACCTGTTCCCTGTCCTCCTCCTCCTCAGCCTATCTCTGAACTCCCCTCCCCCTCCACTGCCGTGCTGCAAAGGGGCACCTGCTTCTGGAAGATCTAAATGTCTACAAGTGATGAGTTTTATTTATTGGTTCTATCTATCTATCTATCTATCTATCTATCTATCTATCTATCTATCTATCCTATGTACCTGCCTGTCTATCTAATATCTATCTATCTTTCTGTCTATCTACCTAATATCTAACTGTATGTATATATATATATATATATATATATATATATATATATATATACAAACGAGAAGCGAAATAGCAGCGCTACAGGTAGCCAGGTGCTAGCACACAATGTAATCCGGGATGAAATGATTCAAATAAGTAACATAAATGGATGAGGCAGCACTCTGGTCTCACGGTGGATCCTTTATTTCACTCATAAGAAACCGCAACTATTCAGCTCTCTCAATGGAGCCTTTGTCAAGCAGTGAATGCAGTGCTCAATACAAGTATATATAGTGACAATTGTGCTTAATCAATATCAACAGCTTATTAATCAATATATATAAAATACAATATATTATTTGCAATTATCATGTGTATCATGTAGTAAAATACAAATGTCATAAATAAGACCACGTGATTACATATTCATAACGTGAAAAAGTGCACATATTTAGCTTTATAATACGAAGATAAGGTGTAAATGCCATATAGTGGGCGTAATCACTTACAGGTGTATACAACTCAGGTTGCCACGGCAACCTGCGCATGCGCGGTAGTTATCGCGCTTCTCTGTGTCACATTTTGATTTTTGAAAGTGGGCTGGATGTAGACGCTGACGCGCTGTGCTCTTCGGGGTGATGCGCAAGCACCGTGCACCATATACTGCTGATAGTGTGAGCGCTTGCCTGACGCAGGCGCAACAGCACTTGAGGGACGCCACCGGGATACATGTGGTTGGGGTAAGGGGTTCAGCGTTTTTGGAATGTAATTATTGAATGTTTTTAGATACACCTGTAAGTGATTACGCCCACTATATGGCGTTTACACCTTATCTTCGTATTATAAAGCTAAATATGTGCACTTTTTCACGTTAAGACCGGAGTGCTGCCTCATCCATTTATGTTATATATATATATATATATATATATATATATATATATATATATATATATACATAGTGCCTTGCGAAAGTATTCAGCCCCCTGGAACTTTTCAACCTTTTGCAACATTTCAGGCTTCAAACAAAAATATATAGCATTTTAAATTTTTGGTGAAGAATCAACAACAAGTGGGTCACAATTGTGAAGTGGAACGAAATTTATTGGATCATTTAAACTTTTTTTTAATAATAAAACTGAAAAGTGGGGCGTTCAAAATTATTCGGCCCATTTACTTTCAGTTCAGAAAACTCACTCCAGAAGTCCATTGAGGATCTCTGAATGATCCAATGTTGTCCTAAATGACTGATGAAGATAAATAGAATCCACCTGTGTGTTATCAAGTCTCCGTATAAATGCACCTGCTCTGTGATAGTCGCAGGGTTCTGCATCATGAAGACCAAGGAACAAACCAGGCAGGTCCGTGATACTGTTGTGGAGAAGTTTAAAGCCGGATTTGGATACCAAAAGATTTCAATGTGATTCAGGTCTGGACTTTGACTTGGCCATTCTAAGACCTGGATACGTTTATTTTTGAACCATTTCATTGTAGATTTTGCTTTATGTTTGGGATCATTGTCTTGTTGGAAGATAAATCTCCGTCCTAGTCTCAGGTCTTTTGCAGACTCCAACAGGTTTTCATCCAGAATGGTCCTGTATTTGGCTCCATCCATTTTCCCATCAATTTTAACCATCTTCCCTGTCCCTGCTGATGAAAAGCAGGCCCAAACCATGATGCTGCCACCACCATGTTTGACAGTGGGGAGGATGTGTTCAGGGTGGTGAGCTGTGTTGCTTTTATGCCAAACATATCATTTTGCATTGTTTCCAAAAAGTTGAATTTTGGTTTCATCTGACCAGAGCACCTTCTTCCACATCTTTGGTGTGTCTCCCAGGTGGCTTGTGGCAAACTGTAAACGAGACTTTTTATGGATATCTTTGAGAAATGGCTTTCTTCTTGCCACTCTTCCATAAAGGCCAGATTTGTGAAGTGTTCGACTGATTGTTGTCCTATGGACAGACTTTCCCACCTCAGCTGTAGATCTCTGCAGTTCATCCAGAGTGATCATGGGCCTCTTGGCTGCATCTCTGATCAGTCTTCTCCTTGTTTGAGATGAAAGTTTAGAGGGATGGCCGGGTCTTGGTAGATTTGCAGTGGTCTGATACTCCTTCCATTTCAATATGATCACTTGCACAGTGCTCCTTGGGATGTTTAAAGCTTGGGAAATCTTTTGGTATCCAAATCCGGCTTTAAACTTCTCCACAACAGTATCACGGACCTACCTGGTGTTTTCCTTAGTTTTCATGATGCTCTCTGTGATTTAAACAGAACCCTGAGACTATCACAGAGCAGGTGCATTTATACAGAGACTTGATTACACACAGGTGGATTCTACTTATCTTCCTCAGTCATTTAGGACAACATTGGATCATTCAGAGATCCTCAATGAACTTCTGGAGTGAGTTTTCTGAACTGAAAGTAAATGGGCCGAATAATTTTGCACGCCCCACTTTTCAGTTTTATTATTACAAAAAAAAGTTTAAATGATCCAATAAATTTCGTTCCACTTCACAATTGTGACCCACTTGTTGTTGATTCTTCACCAAAATGTTAAAATGTTATATCTTTTTGTTTGAAGCCTGAAATGTTGCAAAAGGTTGAAAAGTTCCAGGGGGCCGAATACTTTCGCAAGGCACTGTATTTTGTGATGTAGGAGCACATTCCCGCAATGCTCTACAGATCCCAGTCTGCACCCCCCCTATACTGTGCCTCATGGTCTGCGCCCCCCTATACTGTGCCTCATGGTCTAAGCCCCCCCATACTGTGCCTCATGGTCTAAGCCCCCCTATACTGTGCCTCTTCTGGCCAGGCCTGCATCTGTGGAATGGCACGCACACCACATACACATCACAAAAAAAGCACAGAATGGTGAGATAAGTAACCAGTAGTTCTCTGGAGCTTTTTTTGTGATGCAGGTGGCCGACATTCCTCAGGCTCAGGTCTTGCCAAAAAAGGCCAGACCTGCAAGAAATCTTAGAACCAGGGACAGATGAGTATGCTTATAGCATAAAGCACTTTATAGACTGGCGCATACCATGAGGCACCATAGAGTACTTTTGAGGCACAATAGGGACATTATTACTATTGGGGGCATGGTTAACACTGAGCACACTTTGGGAAATAATTATTTCTATTGGTGGACTTTGGGGAGAACTGTTACTGTAGGGGTTCCCTTGCACAGTATCAGCTTGTCAGCTTAGTGCAACAATTCTTATTTTGTCAGTTTGTTATTTTTACTTTATTTATATTTTTTGTTACACTCTGCAGAGACAAGGGACGGCTGAAAGAAGTCATCATGGTGGTTTGGTCTGAATGGAGAAGATGAGGAAAGAGAGCATCTACAGCAGGGAAGAGATGTCACTGGATGTAAGAGGTATGTGGTGCTCTATGCTCCTGTATGTTTTGTAGTGCTGTGTGTCTTTAACTGTAGGGTTGGAGGGAAGGGGTTAGGCTGAGAATTTGGCATGGGAAGGGGGGCGCCATTTCAATTTTTGCCTCTGGCAGCAGAAAGGCTAGGTGCACCTGACTGAGAGAAGGGGGGGCCCAGGCACATTCTTTGCACTGGGGCCCTCTGCTGTCTGTGTCCGCCCCTGACTAAACGAGTGGCATGGTTTTCCCACCCCACTTTATGGTGACACTCCTTGTGATGGCGCAGGACCATCGTGCCAACATTTGCACCCTGACCAAGCCTCACCTTCTGCCACACATCCTGTATACAACTACACAATTGTGCCGAATATGGCATTTTCCCTCCACCACTGCGTGATGCCTGCTTGCTGCTGCTTTTATGAAATCATGCACTGTTAGTGTGTTTCTCATAGGTAGTCTCCTGAGTAGCAGACAGTGCACCCTCCCACATTTGGCTCCAGATCTCCCACTGCTTTCCATCTGCTGTTTCACAGGCATTCTGCCACCTTCGCCCCCTGATGATGATGCCCCCATGTGCAATTGGCTACATTATCATCTACATTTGTTTGCTCTTCACTTGTGTCACTTTCACCTGTCTCCTGCACACATCCCTGACCTCTCATAACATGTGTTCCCACCTTACTGTCATCATCGGTAGTTTCACACCTAAAGGAGTCCTAAATGGACCTCTCCTCCAAGTCTGGGATGGCCTGTAACTGCTTACTATACTCAAAAAGCTTGTTGTCGGGGGGGCGTGGCCTGGCAGCGGAGCCGCATGCATGCAGTTGTGTGAGCTCTGCTGAGGATCATACAGGAGAGGGCGAATTAAGCTATCTTCTCTTGAGCAACATGGGCAAAAACAACAGAGACAAACATAGGGAGACCCCGGGACCCACCAAGCAGGTTCCTGGCCAGGGAGACCTGGACAGGTTAGTTAAAAAAGCCTGTACGCAACAGACGGGGAGACCCGACAAGATGGCGATGCAGCAGGAAGCGCGCGCTAGGCCGGAAGCCTCGGACTCCGAGGATGGCGAAGGAAGCGATGCAGAAGTCACCGCTCCTGGAGACAATCTCCCAGTCTCCAGGATTTTCATGCGTCAATTGCTTGCAGACGCATTGGATCCTCTGATGCAGGAGATTAAGGACTTAAAGCACGATATGCGGCAGCTCGGGGAGCGAGTGGAAACGCTCAAATCCTCACAGGCCGCCATTGTGGACTTTGGCACTTCGGTCACTCACAAACTTGACGACACGCAGGCGCACCTGAACTACCTGTACTCCCAGTTAGAAGATGAGGACAACCGCGGGCGCTGAAACAATCTGCGCTTGAAGGGCTTTCCGGAATCTGTGCCAGTTGAGGCCATTATACCGACACTTTCGGCCTTCTTTGCAGACCTCCTTGGGCAGGAGCACCCAGTGGACATTTCATTTGAAAGAGCCCACAGAGCCCTGCGACCAGCTCCGAACCCGACTGATCCCCCGCTGGACATTATATGTAAGTTGACATCCTTCCAAATTAAGGAAAAGATAGTGAAAACCGCGAGAACCTCACAACGCTTGCAATATGAGGGGTCTCCTGTATTGATTTTCCAAGACCTATCTCCTCTCACCCTGAAGAAAAGGAGAACCCTTCGCTCACTTCTTGAGGTCCTGAGAGAACGTAGGCTCACTTACCGATGGCTATTCCCATTCGGTCTTTTGATCAACACACCAGATTAGAAGACCGTTGTACGATCTTACTCAGACCTGAAGCGTACCTACGATCATTTGGGTATAGAGAATCTACAGATACCGGACTGGAACTCAGTACAGGAACTCACACTCCTACCATCTCTTCCTTTGGTTGTTCCGTGGACTCCGGTTGGATCTGTGAAAGCACAGCGACAGGAAAGGAAATCGGGCAAATTGACGCCTAGGAGGATCCAAATGGACACTGACTGACCATCCATGGGACTTCAGTTTTCTCCTACACACATGATCTACAAGTGGTGAGAATGTTGGGGATCTCTTCCACACAATCGAGCCACACATTTAATAGAGTCTTCATTAGCTATCTTTCTTTTTATGTTTCCCCTCTTCTGCACTATCTCTTATTTTTTATATACTCCTGAATTAATTATACATCATATATTCTACCTAAGTTTGATGTGTGGGGATGCTGACTAATTTTCGACAATATGTCTACCTCCTTTGCTACCTGCACCTATATCAGGCACACATGCACACTAATGCCTTACTGACCTTTTGACTACAGTTCCTTGGATCTTCCTTATTCTGTCTTTTCTTTCTTATTCCATATCTCCTGCGCTGTCTTTTACTTTTTATATGACTTTATACCACTATGCACAGGGCTGTTGGCCCTAAGATAAAAATTTCCTGTGTTTAGAGAGCCGCCCACTCCCTTCCATTGATCAAACCTTGGACAGCCTGCGTCCACCATGTGTTGTCTCCCACAACCCCACTTGGGAGCAAATGCATTGGACCCCTGTTCTCTGTATATTGTTCTTATAATTAATGTAATTCCTTTTATATGCACCGAATGAGTACGTTTGCACCACATGTAGTATGCTTGTTAGGGGTTTTCTTGTAATCTACCTACTGTTTACCCCTGTCTCACCTTTTCGTGTTCCCGATCCTTTCCCTCCTAGGGCACAGCACCTGGTACTGCGGACTACCTAAGGGTCTCGGTGAAAATTGCAAATGTTATAAGTGTCAACATTATATCTAGTTATGGGAAAAATGTTGCGTCTATGCTTTTTAAGGTGGCCCCCTCTTCTTACACCACTGAGCTTATTTCTATATGTCACAAAAATGATCATGGTAAATGTATGTTCTTATAATGTTAGGGGGCCAAGAGGAATCAGATCTGCACCTCGATGAAAAAACTCAAAATAGACATATTGCTACAGCAAGAAACCCATTTTTTTTTTTTAAAGTTTCAAAAGAGCTTTATTTGAGCTTAAGAGTTACAATGAAAGGAGGGTCTCAACACACCTCCTAAATCCAATACAAATGAATGAACAAAATCCAGTCCATAAAAGTGCATGAACGTAACTGAACTGTGTAAGCAACAATAGTTAGGGGTATTCTTCAGTCATACTATAAAAGAATCATCTATAGAGCACAAGCAAATTACTCCAAAATACCAAGAAGGGAGCCAAGAGCAGAGAAGACTTCCCCTTTATCAGTAAAGGAGTTAACGGGTCACTCACCCCAAAGCATTCAGTTTTTCTTATACGAAACCCAAGCCGCCCATAGTTTGGTGAATTTATGATGGGACCTCATTTCCCAAGAGGAGAGTTCCTCAAATCTGTATATTTGTTCCATTTTTGAGAACCAATGTTCTACTGGAGGGCATTCGGTAGATAGCCAGTACTTGGGGATTAAGAGACGGGCTGCTGCCATAAGAGACTGGAAAAGGTTCCGATTGGGGAAGTGTTTGTTAGTTGTATGCGGGTATAGGTTGAGGAGTGCAATAGAGGGAGTCGCCTGAAGAGAAGAACCACATATTTTGTTTGAGTAATCAAAGATGGTGTGCCACCAAGATGTTATTAAGGGGCAGGACCACCAGACATGAATAAAGGTACCTCTGTCCTGGAGGCATCTCCAGCACGTGTCAGTAGCTGTGGATGAGTATAAACAAGTGATCTCTGGTGTTTTGTACCACCTGGTAAGTACCTTGTATGCATTTTCCTGGATACGTACACATCTAGAAATGACATGAGGTGAGAGAAGAATTGTGTTTATGTCTTCCGGCGTGAAAGTCCTATCCAGATCCTTCTCCCAGAGACGGATAAATGCAGGGACTGTTAAGGGATATGGGTTCCTTAACCTGCTATAGATTTGCGATATTATTTTAGTAGGATGGCTGAGGACACTTATGAGGCTCTCAAACCAAGTTGAGGGACGCAAAAAGTCTTGCGGTGCAACTTGCTTTGTAAGGTATGATTTCAAATATGAGATCGCCATAAACTGTGTATGCAGGATGCCCAAAAGATTTAGAAGCTCCTCATCTTCCAAAATTTTGGAGTTTTGGTAAAGATCTCTAACCAGAAGTTTGGAACATCTGATTTTTTTCGGGAGGCCTTCATATAGTGCTCTAGGGGCCTTGTGGAAAATATCCTGTACTTGTAGTAACACAGATGGGATAGGGACCGCTAGATGTGTCCGTTGTAGCCAAGACCAGGCTGCAAGGGTTGATTTAATAAGAGGAGATGTTTTAGATAAAGCAGGGGTCTGGATTTGAGGGGTGAGTAAAGTCGATTTTAGTGACGTTCCCAACAGAGATTCCTCTATTCCCACCCATGATTTATGGGCAGGAGCCCTTAGCCAATCGACTACTCTAGAGAGAAGAGTTGCTTTACCATATAGTTCTGGGTCTGGTAGGGCAAAGCCCCCTTGGGTTTTATGTCTAGACAGCATTTTATAAGAGATACGAGCTCTTTTCTTTATCCAAATAAAGGATCTAAATAGGGATCGTAACTTAATGTAGTAACTTGAAGGGACAGGTATGGGGAGAACTTGTTGAAGATAGGTGAGTTTGGGGAGTACCAATGAGGTTAGTATGTTTTTCCTCCCAAACCACGATAGTATGGGGAGGTCCAGTGACTTTAGTAAGTTAGTAATATTATTTAATAGTGGTGTATAATTTAAAGAAAAGAGGGAAGTAGGATTTGGTCCTATTTTGACTCCCAGGTAAGTCAAGGTCGGAGAGGACCAATTAAAAGGAGAGTTCCGTTTTAAATGGGCAACATGAGATTGAGAAAGACCTAAAGTTATAATCAAAGATTTGCTGGTGTTGATTTTTAAGTTCGAGTCACTGCCATAAGTCTCTAGATGATTATATAGTTTAGGGAGAGCCGAGTCAGGATTGCTAATTATCATTAGAATGTCATCTGCAAAGGCAGCTATTTTGTGTTCTTGGTCTCCCAATGTAATATCTCTGATGGACTGGTCAGATCTGATAGTTTGGAGGAGGGGTTCTAAAGTGAGGACAAATAGGAGGGGGGAAAGGGGGCATCCTTGGCGGGTACCATTTCTAATTGGAAAGGGATTAGACAGTATATTGTTAACTATTATTGAAGCTGAGGCATTCGTGTACATAGCTTTAACTGCTGCTATAAAGGGGGAAGGAAAATGTTGCTTAATTAAAACTTGTTCCATGAACACCCAGTTAACTCTATCACATGCTTTCTCAGCGTCAGTGCTGAGAAGCATTAGAGGTATCGGTTTCAAAGAAGCATAGTGGTGGATGTTCAGTATTCTGGAAGTATTGTCTCTCCCTTTCCTACCCTTGACAAAACCCACTTGGTCTCTGTGTATCAGAGTGGGGAGAATGGTTGCTAATCTGGTAGCGAGTTTTTGCTAGTAATTTTAGGTCTACATTAAGCAGTGAGATTGGTCTGTAGTTCGGGCATTGGGAGTGATCTTTTCCTTCCTTGGGAATAAGAGTGATACTGGCTTTAGTCATATCTAAGGAGAGAGGCTGGGCATCTAGAGTTAGATTAAATACCAGGAGCAGTCGTGGGACTAGTATATTTTTAAAAAACGAATAGTATTGAATAGGGAGTCCATCTGGGCCAGGGCTTTTCCCTTTGGGGGAGTTCTTTATAGCTTGAATAAGCTTGTCACTAGTAAAGGGGTTGGCGAGCAGCTGTTTCTGGTGATCAGAAAGGCAGGGGAGATGGATGGCGTCTAGAAAGGGGCAGGTGGAGGTAGAGGTGGCCGGGGGAATTCTAGAGTCCAGATTATATAGGACATTATAATAATTTCTAAATTGTTCAGCTATTTTATGAGAGTCATAGACCTTTTTTCCATCTGGTCCACAAAGTTGGGTAACAAAGTTGTTGGCACGTCTTTGCTTCAATCTTTGCATTACAAATCTGGAATCTTTATTTCCGTGGGTGAAAATTTTATGCTGTGAATGTAGGTAGTATTTGGCAGATATACTGTTAAGGAGGTTCCTAAGCTCTTCTCTATATTTGGTTAAGTCGTCTAGCTGCGTCTGTAGGAGGGACTGCTTATGTAGACTTTCCAGTCTTTTGATCTTGGCGTGTAAAGTGTCTATTTGTTTCTGTCTTTCCTTCCTGACATGTCCTCCCAGGCTTATACATTGCCCTTGCATGTACGCCTTATGGGCGTCCCATATCGTTTGTGGAGAAACATCTGGGGTGGCATTAATTTTGAAGTATTCCTCAAGCAGTTGTGCCATTCTAGAATGCGTTGACGGGGAGCTTATGAGAGACTCATTTAAACGCCATGACTGAAAAGAATGTGTGACATTGGGGGCCTTTATTGACATGTAAATCGGGGAATGATCAGATAGTAGAATGGAACCAATCTCCAGTCCAGAACACTGCTGAAGATGAGCAGTGAGAAGATGAGAAGATAAAGAGGTAATCTAAGCGTAGATAGGACATATGGACTGTCGAATAGAAGGTATAATCTTTTGTGGAAGGGTTCTGCACTCTCCAGGCGTCTATTAAGTGGGCCTTCCCCAACTTATGCACTAGCGAACTAAGGGCCTTCTGGGATTGAGCGGATTTCCCTGTAGATGCATCTAACAGTGGGTTTAGGGTGACATTAAAGTCTCCTCCCAAAACCATTATTCCCTCCATAAAGGATTCCAAAAGATAAAGTAAGGTTTTAAGCCAAACTACTTGTTTAGTATTGGGAGCGTATATATTGACAAATGTATAACATTGTGCATTGATCTTTCCTTTCAGCATGATGTATCTCCCTTCTGTATCCATTTTTTGATCTAACACTTGGAAGGGGAACTTTTTTTGGAAACCAATACTAACCCCTCTTGAATTTGAAGAGGGGGACCCGCTATGGTACCACTGTGAATAATGTGAGTACGATAAGTTGGGGGTGTGATTCATTTTAAAATGAGTTTCTTGAAGGAATATCACATTAGCTTTGTTCCTTTTCAGCACATGAAATACTTGGCGTCTCTTTGATGGGGAGTTTAGGCCTCTAACATTATATGAGGCGACCCTTATATCAGCCATCATGTGTTTTCCAAGGGACATCAGAAGCTAATTGATATGTGAGGGTTAAGTGCATATCCAAATATGGGAAGCAAAAGTGTATAGTGTAGTACTCATCTTCTTGGCTCTGGCAGTCCCCTCCCACCAAGATTGGCAAATGACCATCAGATCGTCTCCCCAGGTACAATGATGCTCCAATTAACTGGAATGAAAACAATGAAAACCAACAGGTTAAACCGATTAAACAGGCAAAACTGAAAATGAAGATCATATACATATGACCTTTTCCAACTAGTATCTCCAACCCTTTAATTTGGTTGGGATAGAAAGGGGGGTAATAAGGTATAATAACCTATCTGAATCCTGTTCGACTACTGTGTTGTGAAGTAGAGTGTCATTGGGGACAGCGTCAGCCCCCCACCCAAGATGGGGTAAGGGGCCCAACCGATACCCACGACTAAGGCCAGAGCTCAATAGAAAGGGGATGTCTCCTCCACCAGAAGGCTGAAGTTCCGATGTAGGAGAGGGGATGGTCTAGCATTTTTTTTTTTTTTTTTTGTGTTTTTGGGAAGCTAAGTTGTTCAGAATGGAACCGGCGTGACAGGGAACAAAAAAGGAAGGAAAGAAAAGGTATTGGGATAGTTGGTAGAAGGGGGGATGAAGGGATCCTAGAGGGGGGGAGGGGAGAGGTGAGGAAAGGTGTAGAAGGGAGTTGCCAATCGGATAACTTCTAAGATATCTATGATACTAAAAGTGATTTATGGAACATGATGGGTTTTTTGAGGAGTGATAAGGGAGAGGGAAAGAGGGGAAGACATGCGACAAGGATAGTAATGAAAGAGAATAAGTCAAGGTATAAGGAAGGGAGGAGAAGAGGGGTAGTAGGGGGGGGGGTAGGTGTGGAAGGGTAAGACAAATTTGGGAAAATTTAAATAAAAAGGAGGATTGTACAGGCATAACAGGGAAGGATGGAATATCTATAGTAAAATAATTAAAATAACCTAGCCAGACCTCGGGTATCATAAGGAAAAATTATATAGCCATTTATAATACCAGAAAAATAAAAATAAAAAACAAAACACAAATATTGAAGGTAAAAATCGACCATATCTGAAATTGCCAGTATTAAAAGGATATGGAGGTATACTGTGGATATAACAAGTCAGTGAGGTCCCACTATAGGGACAGAGGTGGAAACATTCTGGTTAGGATATAACAATGTACTCCCTTTCGGAGAAATCAGGTGTCTTCTGTTTGGATCCTTCTTGGGGTCATTGTAGTCTTCAGTTTCTTCGATCTTTGGGCTTTTGCTGTCTGGTGAGGCTCAAATGGAAGAACTTTCGGCACCTCCGGCAGGCAGGCTACATCAGTAATCATGTCCCATGGTGGTATGTCCATAGGGGCGATCTCCAAATGTTCGTAAACTGGGCCTAGATCTTCATGGTTCCGGATTAGAAAACGTTTGCCGTTACAGAAAAAAGACAGGCCAAATGGGAATGTCCAACGGTACGGGACGTTATGGTTCCTGAGCCACAGAGTCAGAGGTTTTAATGAGCGTCTCTTTTGGAGAGTGAGTGGGGCCAGGTCCTGGTAAATGTAAATCTCCTGACCCTGAAAGGTTATTTCTGGCATATTTCTCGCTTTGGTCAGAACTGCTTCTTTTTCCTGGAAATTGAGAAAACGGCAAATAATGTCTCTGGGTGGATCTGAGGGTTTGGGCTTCGGTCGCAGGGCTCTATGAGCGCGCTCCAGAATGACTTGGGTAGAGCTATCTGGGCCTAGGATACTCTCGCATATAACCTGTACAGTCTCAGGTACCTCATTTGGCTGGATGGATTAGGGTATTCCACGGATTCTCAAATTATTTCTTCTGCCCCAATTTTCTTGGTCCTCCAGGGCTGTGTACATTTCGTTCAGGTGAGCTTGACATTGGTGCAGGCTTGCGGAGGCCGCAGTTTGGAACTGTAACATGGCGACTTGTGTAGTCTCCAGCGTCTCCACTCTCCCGCCTATGTGGCGAACATCATGGCGTAGTGACGAGAGTTCTTGTAGGATAGGTTCCACCGCTTTAGATAAGGCCATTTTTAAGTATTTCCTTGAGATCGGCAGAGACTGGCGGCTACTGGTGTCCTCTGTCTCACTATCTCCCTCAGAAGCGTCTGGACCTCCCTCTCCCGCTCTGAGCTGCGGGGTCGGCACCATCTTGGTTTCTTTTGCTGCATAGATAGCAGCAGCTTTCTTGATGAATTTATCCATCTCACCTCCTCCTGGCGCAGACTTGGAGGGTGGGGGGTTATCCCCAGATCTAGAGTTACCAATCTTCACCATTTCCGACCTTATAGGCTATCGTTGGCTTCTGTATGAACAGGCTTTGAGACGGAGCTCAGAAAAGCGTGACCATCCCTGTCCGGCGCAAGCTCCGCCCCCAGCAAGAAACCCATTTTAAGCGGAATCACGTTCCCCACCTGAAGCATCTGGTTTTTAACTAGTGGTTTCATAGCACTTCCCCTGACTCTGCTTCAAAAGGAGTCAGTATTGCAATACACAGACAATTCCCCTTGGTGGTTCGTTCAACTTTCATCGATGACCTTGGAAGATATGTTTTTATTAAGGGCATATTGGGTACTCAAGTGATAACTATAGGTAACGTCTATGCACCAAACACATCACAGACCCCTTGGATTAGGCGCACCCTAGAGGAGTTTCAAAAATTTGCGGAAGGCACCATTTTATTAGGAGGAGACTTTAATGTGGCCCTGAATCCAGAAATAGATACCTCAATAGGCACTTCATCCCTCTCCAGAGTATCCCTGCGATACATATGCAACAATTTGGCCAAGGCGGGGCTAGTGGACAGCTGGAGGGCTTTACACCCCACCTCCAAGGACTACTCATATTACTCGCCCGCTCACTTTTCGTATTAGATATTCGACTATATTTTTGTTTCTACTACTTTATTATCCCATTGCGTTAAAGCCTATATAGGGTCTATCACTCTATCAGATCATGCCCCTGTATATTTGCAGTTTAAGTCTCACAGTCTTCCGAAGAGAGAAATGATATGGCGACTAAATGAGACAGTCCTATATAATCCCCCCTATGTGACTTCTATTACTAATAAACTGAAGGATTATTTCACTCTTAATGCCACGGGGGATGTTTCGTCCAGTACCATATGGGAGGCCCACAAAGGTGTAGTGAGGGGCTGTTTTATATCACTGGGCTCTCACATTAAGAAGTGTAGGGAAAAAGAGATTGTATCTCTACAAACCAAAATTCAGTCCTTAGAATCCAAACACAAAAAGCAATTAACCCAAGGCTTATATCAAGAACTAGAACACCTCAGGTCTCAACTTAAGACCAAGATGAATGACAGATCAGCTAAGGTGTACCTTTCATCCAAATTTAAATATTACGCCCACGGAGACAAGGCCTCAAAATTCATGATGGCGCAAGTGAAAAAGCGACAGGTTCATGCATACATCCACACTGTCCAATCGGCCACAGCTCAATCTCTATCACAAACTGACCGCATTGCAGCCAGATTCACTGAATACTACACACAATTATATAATATAAAAGATGTTCATGCCTCTCCCCCAGACATCAGGACCCCTGAAGTCACTGAGAGGTGGCTTGCCTCTCTTAATCTTCCCACAACAACACCTGAACAGCGGGCAGCTCTGTCTGGTCCCTTCACACTTGCTGAATTGAAAAATGCCCTTAAGCACACTTCTTTAAATAAAAGCCCGGGACCCGACAGCCTTACTATGAAGTACTAGAACACATTCCAGGACACCCTTTTCCCTTATTTGCTGGAGATGTGCAACTCTTTGTGGACAGGTGGCACTTTACATCCACATACGTTGTCTTAACGAATCACTAACATCCCCAAAGAGCGAAAGGATCCCTCATTGTGTTCCAGCTACCGACCGATTTCCCTGTTGAACAATGATTTAAAGCTCCTGGCTAAAATGTTGGCCCTACGGCTGCAACCGATCCTCCCTCATTTAGTTGACATGGAACAGGTGGGTTTCATTAGTGGTAGAGAGGGTAGGATGAACACCTATAGATTGATTAATATCATACAACGTGCACATGATACTAATACACCCTTAGTCCTTCTTGGCACAGATGCCGAGAAGGCTTTTGATAGAGTGAACTGGGCATACATGAGGCAGGCTTTAACATGCTTTGGTATTCCAGATGCTTTTGTAAAGGTGACTATGGCCATGTATAATAAACCCAGCGCTCGGGTTTTGGTAAATGGTACCCTATCTCCATCCTTTACCATAAGCAATGGGACCAGACAGGGCTGCCCGCTCTCCCCCTTGTTATTTGTGTTATCACTAGAACCCCTCCTACAGACGTTCAGACTAGACCCTGGAATAAAGGGCATAAAGATTGGAGATACTATACATACACAGGCCGCATTTGCGGATGACCTCCTTTTGATTATTACCAATCCCCTGGAGGCCTTTCCAGCTGTCCACGCTATCCTGGACAAATTCGGGATAATATCCCACTTCAAAGTTAATTTTTCCAAGTCGCTAGTATTAAACGTCACCCTCGACTCCAACACCCAGAGGCTACTAGAACAATGCTCCCCCTTTACATGGTCCACTCAAAGTATACCTTTTTTAGGTATTAAGCTTACCTCTCATCCTGCTGCTTTATACCGGGAAAACTATCTGCCTTTGCCAAAGATCATAAGTTCCACACTCAAATCCTGGGACCTCCCTTTTGCGTCATGGTTTGGGCGTCGAACCTTGATTAAAACCGTTATCCTTCCAAAAGTACTTTATTAGTTTCAGGTCTTGCCTATATTCCTACCTAAGTCCTTCTTTGATCAGTTACGCAGGATTCTTTCTAAATATTTGTAGAAGGAAGGTAGACCCAGAATACCCTACCTACAGGTGATAAAGCCCACAGGTGTTGGAGGCCTGGGATTCCCTGACCTTCATTTGTACTATAAAGCAATCCATGGGACTAGAGTTCTGGATTGGCTGAGATCCCCGATGGACAGACTGGATATTATGATGGAACAAGCTATGGTGGCTCTACCACTTCGCTCATTGGCTCTAACTGAGGCACACAAACGACCTAGGAATGGTGAAATTACGAGCCCCTTAGTTAGAAACACTCTGAAGGTGTGGCATTCTGGCCTCAGGGATAAACTGCTCAATTCCCCCATCTCACCACTTTTACAAATAAGAGACTTCATGTGGGATAGCCCCAAAGATTTCAGGGACTCGCTTACAGACTCTTGTAAACGAAGTACAGTCTCTGTGCTGGAGTACCTTGCCACTTCACAGTTGGACGGCCAGGTGAGATCAGACGTAGGCCCTCTTTCCACCTTCACGTATTTTCAAAGAGCTCGCTTCCTACAAGTACCTAAACAGATGACTGCTCCCTCTGGGATGGCTCCCTCCCTCTTTGAAACAATGGTACTCAGTCTGAAGTCTCCACAGCACAAAATCTCGAAATTATATACCTCTCTACTATCTCCTCACACCACTCCTAAACCATCCTTTATCACAGAGTGGGAGAAAGACGTGAAACTAACTTTCTCACCAGACAGCGTTAAAACTCTGCTAGCAAGCACTCCCAAAGTTTCTAGATGTGTAAGGTTACAGGAGAATTTTTATAAGATGCTGACCAGGTGGCACTATACCACTAACAGGCTTCATAAAATGTATCCTACCTCCTCCCCACTACGTTGGTGATGTAAGTCTGACATAGGCACTTACCTGCACATTTGGTGGGCCTGTAGGGGCATTACCCTCTTCTGGACCTCCATATGTACCATCATGTCCAATCTACTAGGAATTCCAGTTAACCCTTCACCCGCATTCTGCCTCTTGAGTATACCACCCTCCTCACTCACACAGACAGGTTATAAGAAGCTATGCCATCACCTACTGGCGGCAGCAAGGATTCTAATTGGGGCACAGTGGAAATCTGATGTAACTCCGACTGTGACACAATGGCTACTCAAAGTTGATCAAATTTATAGGCTAGAACAAATCACACATTGGGACTCTAGGGTATCCTCAAAGTTCGAGGCTACATGGAGCGTCTGGAAAGAGTATAGGAAATTATAGTCTCTTTTGAGTCAGCTACCTAATGGACACGCTCTAGCATATTTCGCTCGATCCTTAGACATACGAGCTTTGACAGGCCCTTCCCCCCCTCTCATCCTCCTTCCCCCCTCCCATTACCCAGTTACTCTCTTATAGCTGCAATATTTCTTGAGATATATGACAGGCATAAACTTTGCCCTTCGTTTCATGTTTTGCTTATTGTTATTCTGATATATTATACCACCCATCGCTTGATCTATAGATATACTGTTGTACATGTTTATATTAGTAGCTAAACATGTCTGTCTCTATTTTAAATCTGCTGTATTGATCTTTATGACATGTTGCTTTAACATTGTTTGTACTAAGATGTGCCTATAAATAAAATATTTTACAAATTAAAAAGCTTGTTGTCGCTAAAAAGCAGAGTAGGGTCATCGGCATGCATTACT
Source organism: Rhinella marina (assembly GCA_900303285.1). Classification (NCBI taxonomy): domain Eukaryota; kingdom Metazoa; phylum Chordata; class Amphibia; order Anura; family Bufonidae; genus Rhinella; species Rhinella marina. Next base: position 23,671 of record ONZH01000974.1, read on the forward strand.
TGGCTATCAGAAGAAGCAGCAAAAGCAAGAGGCAGGTTCAGGACAGGTGAGGACATAGAGGCAGTTCTTGGGCCATGCCAACTAAACATAGTATCAGAGGAACCCATTGGCTTCCTGGCTGTGTGTATCTGCTGTCACTTGAGATGATGTTGAAGAGTGAGTCAACAATTCCAGTACAGCTGGTTTGTCAACATGACAAACGTGACATCAATCTCAGGCCACGGACTTATATAGGGCGCTTTGAGACCGAAAGGACAAGGTACATAAGAAAAAACCAAAAGTATCCCTTCCACATGTGTTGTTCAAAGAAAGCCCACATGTATCACTGCAGTTGTAGCTTCCTCAGGTGGATCCTTGACAGGATACAGCTCACAATACAACCATTGGTAACATACAACCAGGGGTATACCCTTTAGAGATGAGTGAATTTTTCAAAAATTAGATTCAGACACTTTGCTGAATTTCTCCCAAACATTTGCTTAGTTCCAAATTAATTTGTCACGAAGTATGTTAAATCCGCTATATCCCAGCCTACAGGAAGAGTGTATCTTGGTGTACATAGCTGTGCATTGCAGCAACATGCATAGCTAGTCCTTTCGGATAGTGAAAAAGTTACTGTGCGTCAGTACGACATGGAGGTCTCCTACAGTATATGGGCGTGTGCACCTTTGTGCAGGCCACCAACAGGCCTATCTAATCCCTAGCTAAACCAAAATAAAAGCAAATAGCATATTTTAGTAAAGGGAAAAAACATTGCGCATCCCTGCAGAAGCTGTGTGCCAAGGACTCTTTAGTGGAACAAAAGAAGGACATGAAGGCAGTGCCAATAAAGTAGTAGAAACCCAATAACAGTAGAGTTATAGAGGTTATTCACCCCAATTTGAGAATCAAGGCCTAATAGAATTGTTTATCTATTAAACAATGTGGATGCCCACTGACAGTGGAAGTAGACATGGTATTCACCCCAATTAGAGAATCAAGGCCTAATAGAATTGCTTGTCTATTAAACAAGGATGACACTGTTCAATTAGACAGCTCTGTGCCCTGCACTGGAATTGATGCAAACTGATTTGTCTTCTATGGATCCCTTTAGCTTCAGATTACAGTCCCTGCAGTCCCCCTGTGCTCTCCCTATGCTCTCCCTATATTGTGTAAAAAGTCTCCCTATGATCTCGTTACACTGTCCCTGCACTATCTATGCACTCTCCAATATTCCACAATTAAAAGTTTTTAGCAACCTTGTCCCTAGTGCTTGTCATGTCTCTCACTATGCTCAGCTCACAGTGAAATGGCAGGGAGCTCGCAGAATTAGGCTATTAAAGGGGCTGGCTAGCTGCTGATTGGCTGTCTGTACTGCGTTATGTGATCTTGTGTTCCTGGGCTTACCTTCACTATGTAACATTTGTAGCCACCATTTTAGGGAAAAACTATTTGTTACCATAAAGTGAGAGGTAAGTTGGGTTTGTTTGCGAATCAAATTTTTTCTACACTTTGGATTGAATTTCACTTTGGATGCTCTGCGTCGTTCAATACTAGTAGCCAAACAAAGAATACTGTAATGTTGAGATAAAAGAAAATTGGAAAATAAACATGACAATAAATCTTACAGTTTTTATTGTTTTTGATTTAACAATGGATATTTTTCATATAAACAATCACAGCCTTTAATGTGGTCATTTTTGTACCCTTATTAAACTTTTAAGTCAAAATGACAACCAGTGTTTTTTTCAGATTTATATTTCTTAATTTTCACGTGGATCTTTTGAGGATTTTGTCCGGAAATATTTGGACAAAACTATTTGTTATTCAAAATATCTTACGGATACAATAGTAAAATGGTGTACAATTCAAGTCATTGAAGTGTGTACTGTATGTAAAGAATGGTTAACAATTCTGTCTATATTCAGCTTAGTCATCTAAAAAATATTTTTTGAATTGTTTCTCCAATTGAAATATGAACTAGCAAATCAATAACCATTTGAAAACCAATAATGCATAAATTATAGAAAAAAATGTGCTCATCCTCAATTTTGATACTTTCATGAAAGTGCAGGACTAATTCTCTAAAGAGAACATTGCCAAGAAAAAAAATTACAACTATAGATCATTTTTCAAATAACTCATAATTACTATATTATTTGAGGAAGAAAAAGGGAGCAAAATAAAAGATGCAACAAATGTACTTCTTTCTTACCAGCGCCATACATGTACTCGAGTGTGTCGGGCACCATATCTTCTGGGTGCCTGCTGTTTCATATACAAAACACCTGTAGCTAATATCCGGTCATGGACTTTTACCCCTTCAGCTGTTGTGGTCAAACATGACCATTGCAACTGGGCATTCTAAAACCCAGAAGCACATGCTTTCGGGTGTGCTCCAGGTCCCCACTGCGGGGATCTGTGGCAGCCCGTGTCCTCCTGTGTCCTCCACTTTCCCCAAAATGAAAATAAAAAAAAACAAAAAAATACACATAATGGGAAATGCCTTGTGCAAAAATGCCAATACTATTAAACTATAAAATTATTTACCGCATGTGGAAAACGGTGAAATGGAAAAAAGTCAAAATGGCCGATTCACTGTTTTTTGGTCGTTTCTCCTCCATCAAAAAAAAATTAAATAAAAAGTGATAAAACTGTACATATGTGATATCGCCGTGATCATACTGAATTGGAGAATGGAAGTAACTGATCAGTCTTACCGTATAGGGAATGCTATAAAAACAAGACTCATAAAACTATTGCAGAATTTTTTTCCCATTTGGATTTTCTTCTTTCCGGCTCCCCACCATATTGTATGCAATATTAAATAGTGGAATTAAAAAGTGCAACATGTCTGCAAAAAAGAAGCCCTCATTCGGCTATGTGAACGGAAAAATAAACAAATCATGGAACCAAAATCATGGAAGCAGGGAGTAAAAAATGTAAAAGGAAAAATGAAAAAACAAAACAAAAAAAAACTCTTTTACCGAAAAGGTTAAAGGGACTAAAAAAAGCTGAAGTTGGATTTTTATTTTCTCCAGCAGCTCTCTTTCTTTCTTCTACCTACTTTTAATATCCATCATAGAACTATAATTGCAGCCTTTATCTTAATAAATCTGAGATATTGGAGCTTTATCCAACATTATACAAATTCTGCACAGCCACTCCAGATATTAGTATATATCCTGCTACGTAACTGCAGAACCACAGTCTGGAGCAAATAAAATGTTATAGTAACTGAATTCTAAGGTACTGCAAATTAGAGGTTAATTTCATACCAGTGTTACAGAAATCCATTAAAGCACAACCAGCTCTTTCAGAACAATACTCCTTTATCAGAGCAAAACATATCAAAACTGCTTTTCTAGTGTTAAGGCCTTGGAGGGCTCCTGGGTGGGTACTATTTCTATTATGCAGACCAGTTAATATGCTTGATGACTATTTTAGGCTAGATACTACTACTCTTAATTTCTGGGAAAATATATGCAAATTATCATGTATAACATCTGCTGGTATTGGATAGGCTTTGGGAAGTGAATTTTACTATCTTTCTCAGAAATCCAGAGGGGCGTTGGCTGGCCTAGAATACTGTACACACTCCATAATGTGAAAGAGTACACCTGCAACAAAATTTTGTCGAGAAACACAGTATATTGGGCTCTTTCTCTGTATATTTGCCAGGTTGTGGCTGGATCTTCACCAGTTCCCATTATAAAATCTCTGAACACCCAGGGCCCTTGCCGATCAGCTGTTTGAGGAAACAGTAGCTCTGTGGCTCTCTTTCAGCTTTTACTAGGCCATGTGATGTCATGTTTAGTGTTTAGTGAATCTAAGTGTCTGAATTTTACTTCGATCCGAATTTCAGGAAAAATTTGAATTGTCACAAAGCCGAATGGGTCATGGTAACAAATCAATTTTTCCTAAAATGGTAGCTGAAAAAAAAAATCATCTCATCCATTTGATCACAGAGAGGTCGTTTGCTCCCATCTTGATTCAATAAAACCAGCCAAAGGACCTGCGGTGAGCATGATGACCTCACCATGTGATCACACAGGGCATGCATCTGCTATATAATGTTCAGAGCTGTGCTTGAGCAGAGGTACATAGAGAAGGCTGTGTTGGTGCCTCTACATCCTTTGGCCAGTGCTTACTGTGGTATGAAACACTGAGATGAGACAGCCCCTTTTATCACCAGGTGTAACTACTATAAAAATAATTTTTGGTGAAAAAATTCTTTGATAGATAACTGAGAATTTCAGTTTTTTTGGCAGTTCCTCCAGACATGCTCATTAGCCCAGGTAATGTACTGATTTTCTTTCTAAAGCTCCAGTTGATAAGAAGTCTTCCCATAGAAAATACAGTAGCTCTTTCATAGAACAAATAAAACTGCCTCTCTGATGCCATGTATTCACCAACAGGTGGCACTAGAGAGGAAATTTTAGCTTTTGTGCAGAAGAGAGCTATGTTGCAAGGATATACATTGGAACCCAGGACTGTTCACCTACCTTCACTCTCATGTCCTATCCTAGTTAACATTAATGTTATTAAGTGAAAACAAGACATAATCACAGACCTAAGTGAATTTGACATAAACAAGAAATTTAGTTGAAGTACCATAAGATAGATCATAGGGGCTCAATACCGGAATAAAACGCTTCAGTTTTGTCCCCATTCATTGTCAATGGGAACAAAACTGAACTGAAGACAACGGAATGCTCCTAAAAGCATGCTGAGGTGTTCTCTCCGGTCCAGGCATCCGCTCCAAGACGGATCAGTCATGACCCCCAATGAAAGTCAATGGGGATGGATCCATTTGGTATGACACAATGGTGAACAGATCCGTCCTCCATTGACTTTCAATGGAGTTCATGACTACAGTGTTCATTTTAGGACATGGTCAGATATCAGTGTCAAGTATCAAAATAATGCCAGTGTGATACCTGACCCTGACACCTGACACCTGACCCTGACCCCTGACACCTGACCCCTGACACCTGACCCCTGACCCCTGACACCTGACACCTGACCCTGACACCTGACTCTGGACTTCAGGTGTCAGGGTCACTATGACTTTTAGCTTCATTGTACTTTACATATGCTGAATCACATAGATTAAGAAAATCACTTCTTAATCTGTCTGAACCTATAGCTCAGCAGTCACTATGACTTTTAGCTTCATTGTACTTTACATATGCTGAATCTCATAGATTAAGAAAATCACTTCTTAATCTGTCTGAACCTATAGCTCAGCAGTTAGACACTTGTCTTCTGTAGACTTGTAGACTTTTGGGGTTCTAATTCCTTTTGGTCTTTAAAAAATAAATTGGTATTTTATTGAGCCCTAGAAAAGAGGCAAATTCAAGTGATGTGTGACCCTTGACAACTGACTCTCAGGCGTCAGGGCTCAGGGTCGCTATGAAATTCAAGTGACATGTGACCCTTGACAACTGACTCATCAGGGCTCAGGGTCGCTATGACTTTTAGCTTCATTGTGCTTTTCATATACTGAATGACATAGATGAACAAATTAGCTTTTTAATCTGTCTGAACGTATAGCTCAGCAGTCAGACACTAGTCTTCTACATGGGAGGTAATTGTCTAACCGCTGAGCTATAAGTTCAAAGAGATACACAAAAGGCCATATGGTTTAGTTTAGACAGAGGCATTCACATAATGAATTTACTCCCATTATTTTCACACAATGTCACACTGTCATTTTTAACTCTTATGTGCATGTAGCCTAAGTGGTTCTCTATGAGTCAATGCTCAACATTTCAACAAGCATTAGAACATGAAAACAGAAAATAGCCAAACCATATGTGTATACATTTGCACTTTCAAAGCTCTGGTCAGCATTCTGATGTTTCTAGAACTTGCTGCTACGTGGTAAGGTAAGTTCTGTTGAATACTTGTTAGAAGAACCTGACACTCAAAATATTGCAATTTGCATAACCCTCTTTTATTTATCCATTCAGCATCTCACAGAAATTTTGCCAAAGTTTCTGTTCCTCCCAGACTTTGATCAAGGCCTTAGTAAGTATACAATAATCCAATATGTAATAAAAATACAATGGATACAATTGAGCAGCTAAAAAGCTATTATGAATGGACATAAACATATGGGCTAGGAGAAGGTTTGTAATGAGAATGATACTGTACATAAATGTTCATATGATTAGATGGAATATATATATATGATTATTTATATATATATATATATATATATATATATATATATATATATATATATATATATAATCACAACAAAATAAAAAAGAAAGGATCCAACAGATTGAAATTTGCTTCACCTCAGAAACTATTCACTGCATGATGAAATCTAGCCACCAATTTCTTTGTTACTTTGTTTGATATAACAAGTGCTTTTGGTAGATGTGAACATTAATATTAATTAGTAAGTCAAGGGTAGTAATTGTGTGCCAATATATTGTATTAAATATTGTACACTTTATCTTATACCAAAATGTCTTTTTTAAGGGGAAGAGGATGTATTTTTTGTGAAAATATAAAATTGCAGTACTTGAGATAAAAGGTCCACTCTATGTCAAGGGTGAAGCAAATAAGAAAATGTCAATACGTAGATGCACTCATTTTAAATCACAAAAATATAATTTTTGTAATTTTGTAATTTTTCTTATTTGTGTCCTAGCTGAACACTTATAGAAATACTGGAATATTAAGGGAAATGGAGAGACTCACATTAACTTACATAAGTCACCATACTTAGATCAACAGTGACATCCTGTGGCTGATAGCACACTTCTTGATAACATCTTCTACATGAGCACTAATACATTATAGTCATCTGTAAAACATCACATGTAGCACATATGTACCATGTTGAATTTGTACATGTGAGCTGGTCTTAAACTATAATACAGTCACTTTTGTCCTTTACATTTTTGTATTAGACATAATAGTAAAAACCAAAATCACAGCTCATCACATACCTATAACATGCATCATTAAAATATATCCTTTCCATATATCAGTTTGTGTCTTATGCTCACAGGAAATAAGCAACATAAGAGCTCAGATAAATCCACTCTACTAATACAAGGGGAATGCTGCAAGCACAGATTTCTAAAAATGATGTGTTGAGCCGTCTTACCAAATCATACACATCAATTATTGCTTTTATGATTTTGCTGGATGTGTGATGACCAAGATGTAGATGGTATCTAAAAAGATGGCTTTTGATCCTTAATATTGAATTTTAATACATATCATAGCCATAATTCAAAACCACCAAATAGATAAAAGCTTCATCCCCTCTCACGGGTCAACTTACATCAAATTTATAAATGATTCCACTAAAAATAGCTGAATTCAACATTGGGTTCAATAGATAACGCATATAAAATCTTGAATTGATATCTTTATTGCAAAAATATACAAACAAAAATACAAATGCAAAATACATTAATTACAATTATTATCTCAATAAAACCCACACATTTAAGGAGTGAGATATAGGAAAAAATGGTAAAAATTAAATTATTTCCATTGTACATAGTAGTTCCATGTAATCTTATCTTTCACTATTACCCTAGGTTAATGTTAAGTATAGTCAAACATAGTGACCATATTTTTAATAAGTTCCAAGGCTTACTCTTTAACTATACAACTTGACCTAAATTTAAGCTGTGCTGATATGGATGCTGGACAGTAAAGATCAGTGAATTGTCTGATTTTTTTTTAATTTAAAAAAAAAAAAAAGTTTACAAATTGCCTGTCACGACAGGGAAACAAGGGATAGTGTGCCCTGTCTGAACCCCACCTCTTTCCCTGCCTACTTACAGTAGATGCCCTAGGCGACAAAACCGTAACTTGGAGACAGTCCCTATGCTGAGTACGTGCACAGGGAAGGGAAGGGAACACAGGGAAAGACGAACACAGACAGAAACAAACACAACAGCAGAATCGTCAGCAAGCCAAGTCAAGAACAGGAGGTCACGTCAAATACCGAGGGGAATCACAAAAGCGTAGTCTAAGTCCAAAGCCAAAATCCAATACACCAATAATCCAACAGCAAGGTCCAACACACAGCACTGATCTCAGAAGACTAATCACAGGCATCTGAGTGAGGCAGTTGCCATCTTTAAATAGCCCGCCCAGGATCATGTGATGTGGCCAGCATCACATGACCTGAGGCGGAGCAAGCTGTCCAAACAATATGTAAAGTAGCCATGTGGTGTGATCAGCACCACATGGCTAAACCCAAACAGAGAATTAACTCATGAAGTGCTGGCTGACAAGACCAGCACTTCAATTCCCTATTGCTCGTCTCTAGGGGGCGGAGAGGTCCGGCGACGTCGTGCAGAGGGAGCACGACGCCGACCTCGCGTGACAGTACCCCCCCCTTCACGAGGGGCCACCGGACCCTTACCAGCGGGAGCAGGCTTATCGGGATGCTGCAGATGGAACTTTCGGATGAGCGAGTCTGCATGCATCCTGGTCAACGGTACCCAAGACCTGTCCTCAGGACCGAACCCCTTCCAATGTACGAGGTACTGGAAGGAATTCCGGACCCTTCTCACATCCACAATTCTGGCAATCTCATGCTCCATTTGTCCTGCTACCTCAACCGGAGGCGGAGACTGTTCCTCAGGACCAACGGGAGCAACATAACGTTTGAGCAAAGACACATGAAAAACATTATGAACACGAAGGGAGTCGGGTAAACATAACCTAAAAGAAACCGGATTGATCACCTTGGTGATCCTGTAAGGACCAATGAAGCGAGGTGCAAACTTGTAGGATGGTACCCTCATGTTGAGATTTTTAGTCGATAACCATACCTTATCCCCAACCTTAAAATTCACACCCTTAGAACGTTTTCTATCAGCCTTAGCTTTTTGAACTCCTTGGGCCTTTTCCAGGTTCGACTGAACCTGTGCCCAAACTGTGCACAGTTCTTGAGAAAAATCATTGACATCTGGGACAACCGACGCAGATGGGGAAAAGGAGCTAAAGCGTGGATGAAAACCCATATTGCAGAAAAACGGCGACATCCCAGAGGATGAATTAACACGATTATTAATTGCAAATTCAGCCAGAGACAGGAATCTGGCCCACACATGTTGGTTATCAGAAACATAACATCTAAGATATTGCTCAACGGATTGGTTAAGACGTTCAGTCTGACCATTGGTCTCCGGATGAAAGGCTGATGAAAAGGACAAAGAGATACCAATCTTATTACAGAACGCCCTCCAGAACCTAGACACAAACTGTACTCCCCTATCAGAAACGATATTCTCAGGAACACCATGTAGTTTGACAATATTATCAATGAACACGGACGCCAAGACCTTCGCAGAGGGTAATTTACACAAAGGAATAAAATGACACATTTTGCTGAATCTGTCAACCACCACAAATATCACGGTTTTACCCTCAGAGCACGGCAAGTCCGTGATAAAGTCCATGGACAGATGTGACCAAGGTCTACTAGGTATGGGTAAAGGATGTAACTCACCCATAGGTCGTGTCTTGGAATTCTTGGACCTGGCACAAGTGTTACACGCAGTTACAAAAGCCTGAACATCTCTGGAGATTGACGGCCACCAATACTGCCTAGAGACCAACTCCTTGGTGGCATTGATGCCAGGATGTCCACACAAAACAGAATTATGGCACTCACCCAGCAGTCGCAACCGCAAATGAGCCGGCACAAACAATTTGTCATTGGGGGTACCAATGGGAGCAAGATGTTGTCCTGCCGAGATTTCAGAAGCGAGGTCAGATGAGGTAGCGGCCACGATGATATCAGCTGGCAGGATGGGCTCAGGAGGGACGTCAGGAGGCTGATACGCCTGGAAACTTCGGGATAAGGCATCGGCCTTAACGTTCTTGCTCCCGGGTCTGAAGGTAACACAAAAATCAAAACGAGTAAAGAACAAAGCCCACCTCGCCTGTCTAGGATTCAATCGCTTAGCCGATTCTAGAAACATTAAATTCTTATGATCCGTGAGGACCGTAATGCGGTGAAATGCCCCTTCTAAAAAATGACGCCATTCCTCAAATGCCCACTTGATTGCAAGTAACTCCCTATTCCCAATATCATAATTCCTCTCGGCAGGAGAGAACTTGCGGGAGAAGAAGGCGCATGGCATAAGATTAGTTAAGGTGGAAGACCCCTGGGACAGTACAGCCCCCACACCATCCTCAGACGCATCCACCTCAACTACAAAAGGCTTACTTTGATCAGGCTGGACCAACACAGGAGCATTAATAAAACACTGCTTTAACCTTTCAAAGGCCTCAATTGCTGCAGGGGGCCAATTGACCAGATCAGCCCCCTTGCGAGTCAAATCCGTAATGGGTTTGGCTACCACTGAAAAATTTTTGACAAATTTACGATAAAAATTAGCAAACCCCAGAAATCGCTGGAGCGCCTTCAAAGAGGAAGGTCGCACCCAATCCACAATGGCCTGTACTTTAACTGGGTCCATTTTGAAAGAAAAAGGGGTGAGAATGTATCCCAAAAAGGCCACTTCCTGAACACCAAAGGTACACTTTTCCCCTTTAACAAACAACTTGTTTTCACGCAACACCTCCAGCACTTGCCTAGTGTGAGATACGTGACTCTCCCAGTCTGCAGAAAAAATCAGGATGTCATCAATATAGACAATTACAAATTTCCCAATAAATGGTCTAAAAATGTCATTGACAAAGTTTTGGAAAGTTGCCGGAGCGTTACTTAACCCAAAAGGCATTACCAAGTACTCATAATGACCCTCCGGGGTATTAAACGCAGTTTTCCATTCGTCCCCCTCACGAATCCTGATTAGGTTGTATGCCCCCTTCAAATCCAGCTTGGTGAACCAACAGGCCCCCTGGACCTGATTCAGCAAGTCAGGAATAAGGGGCAACGGGTATCTGTTTTTAACAGTGATTTTATTGAGCTCCCTGTAATCGATACAGGGCCTCAATCCTCCATCCTTTTTACCAACAAAGAAAAAACCTGCCCCCATGGGAGAAACTGAAGGCCGGATGTGACCCTTGGCCAGACTCTCTTTGAGATAATCCCTCATGGACTGACGTTCAGGAGTAGAGAGATTATAAATGCGACCTTTGGGATATTTGGATCCCTCAATAAGGTCGATGGCGCAATCATATTGCCGGTGAGGAGGGAGGAACTCAGTCTCGGACATGGAAAACACGTCCGAAAAATCGCCAATATACTTGGGCAAGGAAAGAGACTCAGTGGTACCTCCCAACTGCAATACTGATCTACAACATTTGTCACAATTCATTCCCCATTTTTCCAATTCACCTACCGACCAGTTGATCACAGGGTTGTGGTCCTGTAACCAAGGCAGACCTAAAACAAGGTCGGCAGGTAAATCCTTTAATACAAGGAAGGAGCAAGTCTCAGTATGGGTAATTCCTACAGTTAATACAACCTCAGGAGTACAAAACTCCACTCTCCCATTATTCAATGGAGTGGAATCCAGTGCGATAATTTGAATTACCTCCCTTAAAGGAATTATAGGCACACCCACAGATTGCACAAAATCATAATCAATAAAATTAGCAGCAGAACCTGAATCCACAAATGCTTCACCGGATCTCTTGAGTTGGTTATAAGAAATGGAAATAGGTAACAAGATTTTCTTTCTTACCACCGCAGGGGGTACCTTACTTCCAGGAACAGACCTTTTTGAGAGCAGAAGTCTCGGACACTGCTGGAGCCAGTGGTTCATCTCACCGCAGTAAAAACAGGCCCCTCTCAGGCGTCTCTGATCCCTCATAGTAACTCCCAACTGCATAGGCTCCTCCTGGACGTTGATAGGAGACGGGCTCTGAAGAGGAACTTCGGACAACACGGCAACTTGAGGGGCAACAGAACGTTCCTTTTGTCTCTCCCTAAACCGTCGGTCAAGTTTGATAACTAAGGTCATAGTCGCCTCTAAGGTGTCAGGAGTAGGATAACTAACTAGTAAATCCTTCAGATGGTCAGACAGTCCCACCCTAAACTGGCTTCTCAAAGCAGGGTCATTCCATTTAGAGGACACACACCATTTTCTGAACTCAGCACAGTAATCCTCAACTGGACGGTTACCCTGCCGAATGTCTCTGAGCTGAGTTTCAGCTACAGCGGCCAAGTCAGGTTCTTCATATAAAAGACCTAGGGCCCGGAAAAAAGCCTCCACAGACAATAGACAAGGGGAGTCAGGTGGCAATGAGAAAGCCCACTCCTGCGGATCACCTTGCAGCAAGGAAATAATTATTCCTACCCGCTGCTGCTCAGAACCCGAGGAGTGTGAGCGTAAACGGAAATATAATTTACAACTTTCCTTAAAGGAACGGAAAGTCCTTCGGTCCCCAGAAAACCGATCGGGCAATTTTACATGGGGTTCAATATTGGGGTTTGGCATGGAGGGAACGACTGCGGGTGCAGTCCGCAGCTGCTCCTGATGTTGGAGTCTCCCGGCCAAATCCTGGATCATCTGAGCCATGTTACTCATCTGGTCCGTGAGTACTCGCAACGGCTCCATTAGGTATGGCCTGTGATTCTGTCACGACAGGGAAACAAGGGATAGTGTGCCCTGTCTGAACCCCACCTCTTTCCCTGCCTACTTACAGTAGATGCCCTAGGCGACAAAACCGTAACTTGGAGACAGTCCCTATGCTGAGTACGTGCACAGGGAAGGGAAGGGAACACAGGGAAAGACGAACACAGACAGAAACAAACACAACAGCAGAATCGTCAGCAAGCCAAGTCAAGAACAGGAGGTCACGTCAAATACCGAGGGGAATCACAAAAGCGTAGTCTAAGTCCAAAGCCAAAATCCAATACACCAATAATCCAACAGCAAGGTCCAACACACAGCACTGATCTCAGAAGACTAATCACAGGCATCTGAGTGAGGCAGTTGCCATCTTTAAATAGCCCGCCCAGGATCATGTGATGTGGCCAGCATCACATGACCTGAGGCGGAGCAAGCTGTCCAAACAATATGTAAAGTAGCCATGTGGTGTGATCAGCACCACATGGCTAAACCCAAACAGAGAATTAACTCATGAAGTGCTGGCTGACAAGACCAGCACTTCAATTCCCTATTGCTCGTCTCTAGGGGGCGGAGAGGTCCGGCGACGTCGTGCAGAGGGAGCACGACGCCGACCTCGCGTGACATTGCCCCTTTTTGTTTGAAGATGCTTTCTTCTCCATTTCTTAAGTGTAAATATTGTGGACAATGGTTGTGGAACCAGTAAGTTTATTAACCGTTTATCCTTTGCACTAGACCAAAGGCGGTCTTCTGGTATTCATCCTTTAGCACCTATACAGGGATCTGGACTTTGCTGCTGTGGAGACACCTGGACACTACCTCTCAGAATAGTCACTGTAAGGTTGGCCGCTAACCCATGAGGATAGAGAGACTGGTGATTGGCACCAAGGGATCAGACAATACATATAGAACAACTGCTCAGGCAAAAACTAAAAGAATAATTCAGGTATGTATAGGAGCAGTTGATCGGCAGGGAACTGCCTTGCTGTAGCTCACAGAACATATTAACCCTAGTAATGCTGCAGACAAAGATACAATAAATACAAGCCCTAATTCACGAACAGGAAGCTAGTACCTATGCTGACAGCGCAGTGGTGGCCTTGAAACACCATTCTAACAGTATCCATTAAGCCAACCCCCTTACTCTCTCTTTTTTAGTCCAGATATTTGCACAAATTCCTTCAGGAGGACAGTAGCATCAAAATTATCCAAAAGCTCCCAGAACTTACAGGAGAAACAGCAGGAGCGGGGCATCTGGAATACTGGCTGCAAATGACTGGTTCAGGAACTTTCTTCATACAAGAAGAGACCTATAGTATGGAAGACTTAATTTCATGCCCACTCAGAAAAGAAATGACTCTTCCAGTGTACTTCTGGACTTTCGAATAACCTATCTCAAGGTTTTCTTTGACATTTTTTAAACTTGGCTTGGGTTTACAGAAAAAGGGTAGACTCGACTATGGGGTGGATTTGTACCAGGAACCAGGTCAGTACCAAGGCAGACTAAGCATAAGTAGACATGTAAACACAGGCAAAATATACAGGGACATTTTCTCTGAATGGAGCACACCCACTTGAAGCACAAATGGTGTAGTGACATACTGGATGATCTCAGTGAGAGCTTTCATATTTACGCAAGTCATCAACAAGGAATTTTGCAGACACTGGTAGGGTATATAGCATGCTGCTTCACCAAGGCCTGATACAGGAAGCTTCCTACTAAACCAGAATCTAGGAGGGTTGAATGGTAAATGTACCACTGCAAGACAAATATACTAGTAAAGTCAAGTTTAGAGAGAGGTGGTATTTAACCAGAGCCATCTCTCCTATGGTCCCTAGGCTTGGGAGTCCTGCCTTGTGAGGAAAAGTGATGACATAGTGCCCCTTGACACTGCAATACATAGATAAGTTGTTAGAATGCCTACACAGATGTTCCTCTTCAGACAACAATGGAGACTATCCACTTACATAGATTCTGGTGCAAGGAAAGAAGAAGGATTAGGAAGCAAATATCTCTGGAAAGAATGCACTAACTGTGGAGGTCTTCTCTCATGAACTGTTTCCTTGGCACATACCTTGAACCGTACATCAATGTGAGTAGTAAGAGGTATGGAACCCTCCAGGAAGAGTTATTTATAGAAGTGCAGCTAGTTAGTTATTATCCTAGTTATGCTAGGAAACCTGTTTAGAAGGCTAAGTAATGATTTGCTGACTATGCTGTATCTGAAGGTGTGAAACACTCTAATTCTTTTTGGAAAGAAAGCTGAATAGCAAATATTTTTCATATGCAGATCTCTCTTCCTTGAAGTTCCTATTCAAACCAGTGTCCTTTCCAAATGGAGAACAGAGTGTTTCATACCAGGAACCCAGTTCTTTCTATGTAGGTAACTACCATTGAGCAGAGCAAAGAACATTGGCTTGGCTGTCTGAAAGGCCAGGGTTGGGGTACTACTTCTCACTAAGGAGAGGGCTAAGTATACACGAGGAGTATTGTAAGCAAGTTGATGCTCCTCTGGATTTCATCAAAAAATATATGAAAATTAGCACATCTGTTAGCAGCATACAGGCTGAGTTAAGGCTTGAATATTTAAAAACTAGCTTGAATATTTTTCTCAGAAAGCCAGAGTGGAGTTGCCTGGCCTACAATACTCTGAATACATACAATGCATACTAGGCACTCTCCATAATAAGAAAGAGCACCTCTCCAGACAATACATGTGTATTGCCCAGAAACCCATACTAGCATTCTAGGGAAGTTGGGGCATAATTGTTTTCTCCCAAAATGAATCACATGAAATTCTAAATCAGAAGAATCAATTTTCTCATATCTACTGAACTTGTGAAAGTAGATTTTTTTTCTATATTGTATTCCATTCTGAAGTTTCTGTGGGAGTTAAGTTGAAAAACAATCATTTATGGTAAATATTGTTAAAATATCTTATATGTTCTAGATGGATATGACGCTATAGGTTTTATTGAGGTCTTTGGAAGTGGTACAATTGCTGTATTCCCTTTTCTTCCTTGTGGTTCTTAAAAGTCACTGTACTTTCAACAAACTTTGTATAATTCAGTAATACAGGTCAATATAGGACCCCCTCCTAAACCACCATTCTCTCCTGTATTTTTTTTGACGGACAACCAGAATGCTGTCTCACTGAAGGATTGGATTGCATGCTATTCATTGAAGTCAATAGTGAGGGTAGAGGGAGGAGGAGAGAGGGAGTGCAGAGATACAAAAAATATGTTGTCCATTAAAGTAATTGAAAAGGGAGGGATGAAAAGATATGAGCCACGTTTTTGTATGATAAAATTACAAAATTACTTAGTTTCTTATATTCACTTGTGCAAAATGACTTATGCAAAGATTATTGAAAGTACAATGAACATTTAAGGAAAAAATACCACTTGATCTTGTGAACCACAGCCGAAAGGGAAGTAATATTTGCCTTTCTGACTTGATCAAAATGGCAACATATAATGGCTATATCATATTTAAGTGAAGAGAAAAGTTTATATATTGTCCACACAGAAAAACTAATATGGGCATCCATTTATTCAGAGAGCGAGAGAAAGAGATTTTCTAGACATTTAAAGCACTTTTGATTCGGCTACAATCAATTCGTACAGGAATCAAATTTCTTGGCCACTTCAAATTAATCAAACAGTAACAAATTTTAGTAAATTCACTCATCTTTACATCACTGATACCATTTAAATAGATAGAGGGTTAGAATACTGGTCACATAAATATACTCAATGAACTTTACAGCACAGTAATGACCCAAAAACTGTATGGCTGCTATGAGAATATTGCATTAGTCTATGCTGGATGCAGTAACTGTAAGGAAGTGTGAGAGGAAAATGTCTCCTTCAAGGGGAAACAAAAAAAAGATCCAGCTCCTGCTGAGGTGATCAAAGTAGCTTATGATCCATGGGTAATGAAAGAGGGACATCTTCATTACTGTCAGAAACAAGAATCAGTGAGAATGTCAGTAATTTCCTATCACTTACAGGTGTAATTTAAAACGTCAGTTTTCACATTCTGTTTCACATGAAATTCTACTTTTTTAATAAAAGGCAAACTTATTCAGAAAGGCACTTCAAATCCAGGTGACATAGTTCTACTTCAGAAAATTCAAGATAGTTTGGACTTACAGCATACAGTTGGAAGAAAAGGTAAGTGAACCCCTTTTGAAACTACCAAAATTTCTGCATTGATTAATAATATATCTATGTCACAGTTTCAGACATCCCTGCACTGGAGTGAAATGTACCTAATTTATGAAGAGGCAGATGCAGTTCAATAAAGTGCCATATTTTTTGCTTTATAAGACGCACCCAATGATAAGACGCAACCCAGATTTTAGAGTAGGAAAATAAGAAAAAAATATTAGCCCTCAGATCAACCCTTCCAGACTCCCATCAGCCCTTCAGACCCCCATCAGACCTCAGATCAGCCCTTTCAGGCCCCCATCGACCCTTTCAGACCTCCATCAGCCCTTTCAAACCCCCATCAGCCCTTTCAGACCCCCATCAGACCTTAGATCAGCCCTTTCAGACCCCCATTAGCCCTTTCAGACTCCCAACAGACTTCAGATCAGCCCTTTCAGACCCCCATCGACCCTTTTAGACCTCCATCAGCCCTTTCAGACCCCCATCAGGACTCAGATAATCCCTTTCAGACCCCCATCAGCCCTTTCAGACCCCCATCAGACCTCAGATCAGCCCTTTCAGACCCCCATTAGCCCTTTCAGACTCCCAACAGACTTCAGATCAGCCCTTTCAGACCCCCATCGACCCTTTCAGACCTCCATCAGCCCTTTCAGACCCCATCAGCCCTTTCAGACCCCCATCAGATCTTAGATCAGCCCTTTTTAGACCCCCATCAGGAATTTCACACCTCCATCAGACTAAAATAAAAAAAAAATCTGCTTACCTCTCCTGCTCCACGGCTCCTCTTCATCTCCGGCAAGTCGCGCTCCTCTGTCTTCTCTGGCCGGCGCTGCACTGTCACCTGACTACGTGCAACGCCAGGTCATAGTGCGCGCACTACGTCCTGATGCTGTACGAGCTGCAGTATCTTTGCCCACTCCCGGCACCTAATACATACTAGTGAGCGCTTCCATTTAAGACGGACGGCCATTTTTCCCCTACTTTTGAGGGAAAAAAGTCTTATAAAGCGAAAAATACGGTAGGCTCATCTCTGCCCTGCTCCATAAACTTAAAGGGGTTGGCCACTTTCTGGTTACTGTTGACCAGTGTGTTTGTGAAATGATGGCACTTACTAATATAGCATTTGTTGAAATTCTGCACCATTTTCTATATTTTATATGGTATGCTCCCTTGTTTACAAAGTCTTTTGTGCTGTCTACACAGAGGTCATATGACTAGAAAAATCACCTCCATGTGATGTTTCCTCCATTCATACATACTGCACTAAATGCCCAACATAACAAGTAGAGATGCCAAGTGAAGTATTTGAATGGAGAAGGCATGATATGGAGGTGATTTGTTTGGTCCGCAGCCATCTTATGGACAAGACCTTTGTGTGGACAGCACAATAGACTTGGCAAACAAGGGACATACCTTAAAAAATATAGAAAACGGTACAGAATTTCAACAAAGGCTATATTAGTAAGTGCCTTATAGTCATCTCAGAAACACATTGGTCAATAGTACCCAGAAAGTGGCCAACCACTTTAAGTCTATACCAGTTATAACATTTGCCACTTTCTGGCAAAAGTCATATTATGTAAATCCTGTGAGCTGTGTAAAGCCCCTTCCCCTCCTACTAAGTTCTGCCCCTTTTCTCCACACTTTAGAAAAGTTACAAATCTTTATTATAAATCCATAAGATCTTGATGCTCATTAAAACCCCAGCAGGCAAGTTGCTATTTACAGTATATATCAAGTGCTGTATTTTAACATCCTGTATATATGGGCCAGAACCATGGTAGTGAGCACTGCTACTACTGATCCCTACTGTACTTTCCTCCTGTGATATACTTCTACTTGTACTTCCTATCTACCTTAATGACAGCCTGCTATTAAAACATGTCAGAGTGGCAGGAAATTACATGTTTTAATAACAGGCTGTTGCTAATGTAGATAGGAAGAATATTACAGGATAGAAGTATATCACAGGAGGCAAGCACAGTAGAGATCAGTGGTAGCAGTGCACACTACCATGATTCCGGCCCCTATATACGTTAAAATACAGCACTTGATATACAGTATATATACATAGCGACTTAAATGCTGGAATTTTAATGAGCAAAAAGTCTTAAGAATTTATAATAAAGATATCTAGTTTTAAAGAGCACTTACTAATGGAGTAAATGAGAAACAGGTCACATTAGCCAACTAGGCTAAAGTGTTTGTTAGAAGGAACTAATACTCCTTGTTTATCTAGGTCAAAATCCATATACTAAGAGAAGCTTAAAAAGTCGCAAATTATGGGGCACATATGGCATGCACCATAATTAGTGATCTTTTTACATCACTATTGTGGAGTAAAGATGTTGATAAACTAAACTATTAACCCCTTAATGACCAGTCCATTTTGCACCTTCGTGACCAGACTTATTTTTGAAAATCTGACATGTATCACTCTATGTAGTGATAACTTTGAAACACTTTTACTTATCCAAGCCATTCTGAGATTGTTTTCTCCACATTGTACTTCATGACAGTCATAAATTTGAGTCAATATATGTCACTTTTATTTATGAAAAAATCCCAACTTTACAAAAAATTTAGAAAAATTCACAATTTTCAAAATTTCAATTTCTCTGCTTTTAAAATTAAAAGTGATATCTCATAAAATATTTATTATTTAACATTCCCCATATGTCTACTTTATGTTGTCTACTTTATGTCTGCATCATTTTGTAAATGTCATTTTATTTTTTTGGGACGTTAGAAGGCTTAGAATTTTAGAGGCAATTCTTAAATTTTTTAAGAAAATTTACAAAACCCACTTTTTAAGGACCAGTTCAGGTCTGAAGTCACTTTGTGGGGCTCACATAGTAGAACCCCCCATAAATGATCCCATTTTGGAAACTACACCCCTCAAGTTACTTAAAACCGATTTTATAAGCTTTGTTAACCCTTTAGGTATTCCACAAGAATTAAAGGAAAATGGAGATGAAATTTCTAAATTTCACTTTTTTGGCAGATTTACCATTTTAGTCCATTTTTTCTTTAACACACCTAAGGTTAACAGCCAAACAAAACTCAAATATTTATTACCCTGATTCTGCGGTTTACAGAAACACCCCACATGTGGTGGTAAACTGCTGTATGGGTGCATGGCAGGGCGCAGAGGGAGAGGAGTGCCGTATGGTTTTTGGAAGGCAGATTTTGCTGGACTGGTTTTTAGACACCATGTCCCATTTGAAGCCCCCCAGATGCACCCTATAGTACAAACAATCAAAAAGTGACCCCATTTTGGAAACTACGGGATAAGATGACAGTTTTATTGGTACTATTTTGGGGTACATATGATTTTTGGTACTGTATTTCTTTTTTGTTTTTTATAATAAGAGGAAAAAAAAGACTGGTTTGCATTTCCCACTTATAAAAGCAGAGATAATACGCGAGTTTGAGCGTTCGCGTGTTTGACTTTTAAGTGTGTGGTTGAATTAAGTGTGTGACTTTAGATTGCGTGAGGGAGTATCTGTGAGAGCTAATTTATTTGTTGCATTGCTGAGTGGCTGTGCCTGACTTTATTGTACTCTGAACCAAGTCAGAGCAGAGCAGTGTAGTTTTGCTTATACACTGTGACTTACTGTTGTTGCTGCTGGTTTATTGCATAGCAGCTAAGAGTAAACGTGATTGCACTATTTTTTTTTTTTTTTTTTTTCTTTTCTTTCTCTTCCTTCTCCAGGGTGCTGCACAGGTGAGTAATTAGGGTGTGGCTATCTAATTAGGAGAAGTTAAATAGCCAGTCTTGTGGGCAGTTCAGTCCTTTGAATCCAGAGGAAAAAAAAGACTGGTTTGCATTTCCCACTTATAAAAGCAGAGATAATACGCGAGTTTGATCGTTCGCGTGTTTGACTTTTAAGTGTGTGGTTGAATTAAGTGTGTGACTTTAGATTGCGTGACTTCAGATTCGGGAACTTTAGAAGGGACTACAGTAAGTCTGTCCATATCATTGTATTGTATTTTTTCGCTTTTGCTTGTGTAATCCCCATTAGAATGGCTTCCATCATTGACAGCGCAGTCCAGTGCACATCTTGTCTGATGTATGCAGTCCTGGAACAGCCGTTTAAGGGTGCATATATTTGTTCAAAATGTGAGCAAATTGTCCGCTTGGAATCGCACATCGTGTATCTAAGCGGGCGAATTTCAACGCTGAGAAGCACTGACAATTTGGAAAAGAGTTTGCTGCTCAGTGAGCAAGCACTCTATGGAGTAGATGCGGGGGAGGGTGGTAGTGAGGAGGCACAGGAAAGTGAGGTAGCTAGCTGGGTAACAGTTAGAAAGCGGGTTAGAGGGAAAAGTGCCAGGGAGGCTAGCCCTGATCTGACACACCCCAACAGGTTTGCAAGTTTGGCAGATGAGGGGGATGTTACTTCAGGGAGAGCACTGCTGCAGCCGGACACTTCCTCTGCCAGTCAGAGGAATGTCATC
Organism: Rhinella marina; assembly: GCA_900303285.1. Classification (NCBI taxonomy): domain Eukaryota; kingdom Metazoa; phylum Chordata; class Amphibia; order Anura; family Bufonidae; genus Rhinella; species Rhinella marina. The sequence continues at coordinate 44,820 of ONZH01000974.1, forward strand.
TCCAGTAAGCAGGGGGCCAGGAGAGCAGGGCAGGCCAGACAGGTGCTGGTAGTGGGCGACTCCATTATTAGGGGTACAGAGAGGGCAATCTGTCACAAAGACCGGGATCGTCGGATGGTGTGCTGCCTTCCAGGCGCTCGAGTTCGGCACATCGTGGATCGGGTTGACAGATTACTGGGAGGGGCTGGAGAAGATCCAGCAGTCATGGTCCATATCGGTACCAATGACAAAGTTAGAGGTAGGGGGAGTGTCCTTAAAAATGATTTTAGGGATCTAGGGCATAAGCTTAGGGCAAGGACCTCCAAGGTAGTGTTTTCCGAAATACTGCCTGTACCACGAGCCACACAAGAAAGGCAGCGGGAGATTAGGGAGGTAAACAAGTGGCTCAAGAACTGGTGTAGGAAGGAGGGGTTTGGGTTCCTGGAGAACTGGGCCGACTTCTCTGTCGGCTACAGGCTCTACCGTAGGGATGGGCTGCACCTCAATGGGGAAGGGGCAGCTGTTTTGGGGGAGAAGATGGCTAGAAGGCTGGAGGAGTGTTTAAACTAGGGACTGGGGGGGAGGGTAACTACATAATAGGAGGGGAAGATAGTGCAGATAGAGACCTGGGGCAAGGTAATGAAACTGGGGGAGGAATGGAAGAAGGAACTAGAACAGATCAGAAGGAAAGGTGTAGGGTAAGAAATATACACCAACCTCTTAATTGTTTGTACACTAATGCCAGAAGCCTAGCTAATAAAACTGGTGAACTGGAATTAGTGATGTGTGAGGAGGACTATGACATAGTTGGAGTAACTGAGACATGGCTGGATGATAGCTATGACTGGGCAGTTAACGTACAGGGTTACAATCTTTTTAGAAAGGATCGTCAAAACCGGAGAGGGGGAGGGGTCTGCCTTTATGTAAAGTCATGCCTAAAGCCCACACTCCGGGAAGATATAAATGAGGGACATGAAGATGTGGAGTCACTGTGGGTAGAAATAAATGGAGCCAAAAACAATAATAAAATACTACTAGGGGTTTATTATAAACCACCCAATATATCAGAGACCACAGAAAATCTACTTCTAAATGAAATAGACGAGGCGGCAAATCATAATGAGGTCGTTATTATGGGGGACTTCAACTACCCAGATATAGACTGGGAAACTGAAACCTGTACATCTCATAAAGGAAACAGGTTCTTGGAAATAACCAAAGACAATTACCTTTCCCAACTGGTTCAGGACCCCACTAGAGGGACGGCCATACTGGACTTAGTATTAACCAATAGACCTGACAGAACAACAGATGTGCAGGTCGGGGGACACCTGGGAAACAGTGACCATAATATAATAACCTTCCAATTGTCATTCAAAAGAGCGTTTCTTCAGGGAGGAACAAAAATACCAAACTTCAAAAAAGCAAAACTTAGCCAACTAAGAGAGGCCATAGGCCTAACTAACTGGGACAAAGTCCTCAAAAATAAAAATACAGCCACAAAATGGGATATTTTTAAAAGCATCCTAATATCTAATTGTGAGAGGTACATACCATATAGGAATAAAATAATAAGAAACAAGAAAAAACCAATGTGGATAAATAGAACTGTAAAGAAAGCAATAAATGACAAAAAGAAAGCATTTAAATCACTAAAACAGGAGGGGAGTGAGGAAGCATTGAAAAACTATAAGGAAAAAAATAGAATATGCAAAAGACACATAAAAACAGCCAAACTAGAGACCGAGAGATTAATCGCCAAAGAGAGTAAAACTAACCCTAAAATGTTCTTCAATTATATAAATACTAAAAAGTATAAACCTGAAGGTGTGGGCCCCTTACAGAGTAAAGAGGGGGGAGTAGCAGAGAGCGATGAGGAGAAAGCGAAGCTGCTAAATAACTTTTTTTCCACTGTATTCACTGAGGAAAATAAAATGTCAGATGAAATGCAGAGTATAAAAGTAAATTCCCCTTTAAAAGTGTCCTCTCTGACCCAGGAAGAGGTGCAGCAACGTCTTAAAAATATTAAAATAGACAAATCACCAGGACCGGATGGCATACACCCCCGTATCCTAAGAGAATTAAGTAATGTAATCGACAGACCCTTATTTCTGATATTTAAGGACTCTATACTGACGGGGAGTGTTCCACAGGATTGGCGCATAGCAAATGTGGTGCCAATATTCAAAAAGGGTCCAAAAACAGAGCCTGGAAACTATAGGCCGGTAAGTTTAACGTCTGTTGTGGGTAAACTGTTTGAAGGTTTTCTGAGAGATGCTATCTTGGAGTACCTCAATGAAAATAAGCAAATAACTCCATATCAGCATGGCTTCATGAGGGATCGGTCATGTCAAACCAATTTAATCAGTTTCTATGAGGAGGTAAGTTCTAGACTTGACCGCGGCGACTCAATGGATGTCGTATATTTGGACTTCTCCAAAGCGTTTGACACTGTACCACATAAAAGGTTAGTATACAAAATGAGAATGCTTGGCCTGGGAGAAAATGTCTGTATGTGGGTAAGTAACTGGCTTAGTGATAGAAAACAGAGGGTGGTTATTAACGGTACATACTCAGATTGGGTCACTGTCACTAGTGGGGTACCACAGGGGTCTGTATTGGGTCCTATTCTCTTCAATATATTTATTAATGATCTTGTAGAAAGCTTGCACAGTAAAATATCAATTTTTGCAGATGACACTAAACTGTGTAAAGTAATTAACACAGAAGAGGACAGTGCACTGCTACAGCAGGATCTGGACAGACTGGAGGCTTGGGCAGAAAAGTGGCAGATGAGGTTTAACACTGACAAATGTAAGGTTATGCATATGGGAAGGAATAATGCAAGTCACCAGTACATACTAAATGGTAAAGCATTGGGTAACTCTGACATGGAAAAGGACCTAGGAATTTTAGTGAACAGCAAACTAAGCTGCAGAAACCAGTGTCAGACAGCTGCTGCCAAGGCCAATAAGATAATGGGTTGCATCAAAAGAGGCATAGATGCCCGTGATGAGAACATAGTCCTGCCACTTTACAAATCACTAGTCAGACCACATATGGAGTACTGTGTACAGTTCTGGGCTCCTGTGAACAAGGCAGACATAGCAGAGCTGGAGAGGGTTCAGAGGAGGGCAACTAAAGTAATAACTGGAATGGGTGGACTACAGTACCCAGAAAGATTATCAAAATTAGGCTTATTCACTTTAGAAAAAAGACGACTGAGGGGAGATCTAATAACTATGTATAAATATATCAGAGGTCAGTACAGAGATCTCTCCCATCATCTATTTATCCCGAGGACAGTGACCATGACGAGGGGACATCCTCTGCGTCTGGAGGAAAGAAGGTTTGTACACAAACATAGAAGAGGATTCTTTACGGTAAGAGCAGTGAGACTATGGAACTCTCTGCCTGAGGAGGTGGTGATGGTAAGTTCACTAAGAGAGTTCAAGAAGGGCCTGGATGTATTTCTGGAGGGTAATAATATTACAGGTTATAGTTACTAGAGAGGGGTCGTTGATCCAGGGAGTTATTCTGATTGCCTGACTGGAGTCGGGAAGGAATTTTTCCCCCTAAAGTGAGGAAAATTGGCTTCTACCTCACAGGGTTTTTTGCCTTCCCCTGGATCAACTTGTAGGAAAACAGGCTGAACTGGATGGACAGATGTCTTTTTTCGGCCTTACAAACTATGTTACTATGTATAATGTTCATCTGACAGGTTAGATCATGTGGTATTTTTATAGAGCAGGTTGTTACGGATATCAAATATGTCTACTTTCTTTGTATGTTTGTTCCAGTTTTACATAATAAAGCATTTTTGAGAAAAAAATGTTTTTGTGTCTCCATTTTCTGAATGCCATATCTTTTTTATTTTTCATCCGATTGTCTTGTGTAGGGGCTCATTTTTTGCAGGAAGAGTTGACATTTTTATTGGTACCATTTTTGGGTAAATATGATTTTTTGATTATTCATTATAACACTTTTTGGGGCAAGGTGACCCAAAAATTGGTAATTTTGGCACAGCTTTTATTTATTTATTTTTACTGCGTTCATCTGAGGGGTTAGGTCATGTGAGATTTTTGTAGAGCAGGTTGTTACGGACGTGGCGATACCAAACGTGTACTTTTTTTTATTTATTTAAGGTTTACACAATAATATCATTTTTCTTCATAGTATGAGAGCTGTAGTTTTTTTATTTTTTGGGCGATTGTCTCAGGTAGGGGCTAATTTTTTGTGGGATGAGATGACGGTTAGATTGGTACTATTTTGGGGGGAATACGTCTTTTTGATCGCTTGGTATTATGCTTTTTGTGATGTAAGGTGACAAAAAATGGCTTTTTTAAAAATAATTAAACAGCCCACGGGAAATGGGAGAGTGTAAGCTATACATAAAACTTAACATTTAATGTGAATCATAATAAAAGTGATCTATTAGAGACCATCAATAAAAATGCCAAGGGCATCAAAATAGTTCATCAGTTGACACCGTTGCTGCTTGGTAGATCTTGATAGAAACTACAAGGTCAGAAGAGGATAACAACATACACGGCCACCTCTCTCGGGCTTGAAGGTATCCAGATTGCAGGGGTATAGCTGAGTGGACTGTATTGATTAATGATGTGGGGGGCACGAGTCCCTAAAAAATCCCTGAAATCTTGCCAGGGAGGGATCTATAGTGCCCCTACCTACCTATACAGAGCACTTGCCCCGCAAGGAGCGACCCCGTCCGGATACCTGACCCTATTATGGGCCCTAGCCCTAGGATATAAATATATACTCGTGCCCACCCCCGACGTGGCACGTTTCTGTCCAATCAAGACTTCCTCAGGGGAGTGAAATAGAAAGGCTAGGGTATAAACAGAATATAGAAACAACCATTAGAGTGCCTATGAACACCACACCTCACATGAACATAGGTCACAAAAGATATACGATAAATACCTTAAATACAAAGGAATAACTGCGCGATTCCCGGTCCTCCTGGTCAGTAAGGAGCGGAGCAGCAAAGCAGAGTGTACTCCGGTCAGGAGACACTCATCCAAAAGCCAACAGGAGCACGTTGGTCAGCCTGCACCTGATAAGAAGCTGGTCAGCAAGCAGTGACTGAACTCCTGCAAGTTTAAATAGGCCAGCCGACACCTACCTCACTCAAACACGCCCCCATCCAGCCGGTCACGTGACCGGATACACGATCCATCACCTGACGCGGGCCGGTCACGTGATCAATGCCGGAATCAAAACGGTGGGCGGGGAGTAGTTGTCAGCCACCTCAACAGCCAATGCAGGAGAATAGAGGACACTCAATCAACGGCGTCCTTAGTTACCAAGAGCGCAATACAAAAGCGCGCTTATCCAAGTTATATTATGGGTTATATTGGCCAATACCTAAATAACCTAATAGGTTTACTGTTCAATATGGCGCTAAGGTTATTAGACATGATACAGAACGGATCGCAATCCTAAAATCATTGATTCCACCTTGTATATATAAAGAAAAAAAAAAATTATGTCGCAATGGAATATAGCTGAAAGATAGGGAGGCAAAATCAAAGGTTGCAATGAATGATGACAGGGAGTCCAACAGATGTAAAATGTCAAATACAGAGCTAGAAGCCATCCTCCCTAGAACGATGGCATAAGGACATCTACTCATGTTCACAGATACCTGTCCATCACCCATAGCAACAAAGGCCTCCAATATGCAGATCTAAAAGCCAGGGGAAACAAAAGTTGCCCCTAGGAATAGGCAACTTCAAAATATCCGCCAGGGGTGACAATCAGTCACCCTTAGCAAAAACAGAGCTCAAATGATGCCCTTCCAATGCAGAAATCATTATAGAAAGCAACCGAAACTCAGACGTTCATTTAAACCAAGTGGAGCAGAGGTCTTCAACATATAAATCCACTTGGTTTCCCGTTGTAACAACATTTTATCCCAGTCACCTCCTCTGCTTGGAGGTTTAACCAGGTCGATTCCCATAAAAACTATCCTGGCGTGGCCATTATGAAAATGCTGGAAGTGTCTTGAAATGGGGGTATCCTTCTTGTGTAAGATATCATTCATGTGTTCCCCCACTCTCCTACGTAACTCTCGTCTGGTTTTCCCAACATATTCGAGGCCACATTCACAGACACCTCGATAAATGACCCCCCCGGGATTTGCAATTGATGTAATGTCGGATGGTATATTCCTTGCCCGTAACTGAGCTAACAAAACTCCTGGTCATGACCATAACTTTACAGGCAATACAACCTCCGCATTTGTAAGACCCCTGTGGGCGGGTTGACAGCCAAGTGACCTTGCTAGGGGGCGGAGTAAAATGACTATGCACCAACATGTCCCGAAGGCTCCTCCCCCTGCGAAATGTAATCTGTGGGCTGTTCTCCAAAACGTCCTGAAGGTCAGGATCAAGTCTCAATATATCCCAATGCTCATCTAGAACTTGGCGAACCTCTTTGGCTGCCTGGTCAAAAGTAGTAACAAATCTGATAGATCTGGTATCCGGTTCCCTCTGGGTTTTGGGGGTCAAAAGGGACACACGGTCCCGTGTCAGTGCTGCCCTATAGGCCGGTCTAAGGATATTGTCTGGGTATCCACGTCTCTGAAACCTCTCTCTTAGTTCCTTAGCCTGAATCCTAAACTCCCTATTAGTGGAACAATTTCGCTTCAATTGAAGATATTGTCCCCGAGGGATACCTTTCCGTAATGAGAAGGGATGGCTACTTTCCCATCTTAAAAGAGAGTTTGTAGCATTTGGCTTTCTAAAGATCGTCGTGTCAAGTTCGTTTTTGTCATTCTTAGTTATTCGTACATCCAAAAAAGGAAGGGACAAATTGTTACATTCACAAGTGAACCGTAATCCTATCTGGTTAATGTTCAAGTGAGTGACAAATTCCTCAAACAGAGATTTAGTCCCGTTCCAAAGGATGAAAATGTCATCTATATATCGTGCCCACAAACCGATCTTGATCGTGTCCCCCAGAGCATCCTCACCGAATACCAAGGTCTCTTCCCACCAGCCCAGGAGCAAATTAGCATACGACGGGGCACACGGACTCCCCATCGCGGTGCCCCTGAGCTGGTGGTAGATCTTATTGTCAAAGGTAAAGACATTTCTGGTGAGGGTAAATTTTAAGATCTGGAGGACAAACCGATTGTGGGCACGATACTGTTGCCCTCTTGTTTGAAGAAAATACTCCACAGCCTGAAGACCAAAATCATGAGGGATTGACGAATATAACGCCTCCACGTCAATACTGGCGAGGAGACTCTGATCCTCTACACCAATACCGTCTAACCTTTTAAGTAAATCAGTGGTATCCCTCTCCCTGTAAATAGTCACCCTCCATACCTGGGACTGTATATTGATAAAATTCTAGCACCTTTTGTAACAGCACTGGCATCTTACACTAGGGATACCACTGATTTACTTAAAAGGTTAGACGGTATTGGTGTAGATCCACGTGACCGGCTGGATGGGGGCGTGTTTGAGTGAGGTAGGTGTCGGCTGGCCTATTTAAACTTGCAGGAGTTCAGTCACTGCTTGCTGACCAGCTTCTTATCAGGTGCAGGCTGACCAACGTGCTCCTGTTGGCTTTTGGATGAGTGTCTCCTGACCGGAGTACACTCTGCTTTGCTGCTCCGCTCCTTACTGACCAGTGTCAACTGATGAACTATTTTGATGCCCTTGGCATTTTTATTGATGGTCTCTAATAGATCACTTTTATTATGATTCACATTAAATGTTAAGTTTTATGTATAGCTTACACTCTCCCATTTCCCGTGGGCTGTTTAATTGCTTGATTTAGTAGAGTGTCATATATAGGTGGCTGCCACTTGGTTTACCTATCAACACATGTAGGATCTTTTTTTAAAATCGTTTTTAGTTTATTTTTTTTACTGTGTTTATCTGAGGGGTTAGGTCATGTAAGATTTTTGTAGAGCAGGTTGTTACGGACGTGGCGATACCCAATATGTGTACTTTTTTTAGTGTACTTTTTTTATTTATTTAAGGTTTACACAATAATATCATTTTTCAAAGAAAAAAAATTATGTTTGAGTGTCTCCATATTCTGAGAGCTGTAGTTTTTTTTATTTTTTTTTTACATAGTTTTTATTTATTTTTTTTACTGTGTTCATCTGAGGGGTTAGGCCATGTGAGATTTTTGTAGAGTAAGTTGTTATGGACGCGGCGATACCTAACATGTCTAGGGTATTTTATTATTTTATTTTATTTATTTTTACTCAGTTATAAATGTGCATATATGGAAAAAAATGATTTTTTTCTACGTTTTTCATTTTTTTTTTACACTTTTTTGACTCAGACCCACTTGGTTCTTGAAGATCCAGTGGATCTGATGTCTCTATAATACACTGCAGTACACTATATAGTGTACTGCAGTGTATTTTTACTTTACTGTAAGCCTGATCAGGCTCCTGCCTTTAGCAGGAACCTGGTCAGGCTTGATATACCATGGCAAGCCGGATGGCGTCCGGTTGCCATGGTAACCATTGGGACGCTGCCACAGCAGAGCAGCGTCCCGATGGGAGGGGGAGGAAGCTCCCTCCCTCTCTTCTGGCCACACCATCGGTGCGCTGCCAGCGCACCGCAGCGCCCAATGGGGGATGGAGGGAGCTTCCTCCCTGTTAACCCCTTCCATGCATGGAAGGGGTTAAACGGCCGACATCACTGCCAGCAGCGATGTCGGCCGTTACATTAGATTGTTAGCTGTATGTTACAGCTGACAATCTAATACCGCTCGGCCATCTTGATATTGGGGGGGATTGAAGGTGGGGGGGCTTTGGGGTAACTTACATGCTGTGGGCGGGCGGGGAGGGCAGGGCAGGTCCCGCTCGGCCATCCTGAAGTATTAGAACATAGCAGTGCAGCCCCGATGTCCTCAAGGACATCGGGGCTGCGCTGCTGAACTCTGCGATTGGTCAGTCAAATCTGACTGACCAATCGCAGGGGTTCTAAGGCGGGGACCACTGTGATTGGTCCCCTGCCGGGTGTCCGGACAGCTCTGCTGTCCGTGACACCAGTTTGCAAGCAAGTGTCACCGCAAGTGTACTTGTGGTGACACTTGGAGCTCATGACGTACTGTGCACATCATGATACGGTAACTAAGACCACATCATGACGTACATAGTACGTCATCAGTCACTAAGGGGTTAATACAAATTATTGTACTATTCATGTCTCCCAGCACAGTGCAGAGAGGAAAAGTAAGCATACCTTTGTATTCATGATTTTTTTCAAGAGCTAATTGAAAAAAGGGGCTTAAAATTAAGAAGACAATATTAGAAGTGTTGGTTCTATATGTGCTTTGACCATTAAATAAAGGCACACAAAGCTTAGTTTCAGACAAATCTGTTTTTACCAATCTCAACAGCAGCTACAGTATAATAGCAAGGGAATTTTTTTCCTAGAATATCTTAGTTTTGTATTATTATTATTATTATTATTATTATTATTATTATTATTACCGATAGTCTGGGTATGATTTCTCACTGAAATTTCAAGTACAGAAAACACAATGTGGGGAAAGGAGCATGATAACGAGGCAATTGTGCCAAATTAATTAATGAAACAAAACTATATATCATACCTAAAGAAACGGGAAAACCATAAAATAGTGTACTTAAAGAGAGTCTTTCACCTGTTTTTCACCTAGATAACTAACAGCACTGCCCCCACAGAATATTGCATACACATCCCAAACATACCTGTGTGTACTGTGTGTCTGTATTCCATGTCCAGGAAAAGCACTTTTATTCTGCTGGAAAACAGCTCCCAGGTGCCCAGCTGAAAGTGAAACTAAAAACAGCTTTCTCTCCTGGCTCAATTTCTAACAGCTATTACTTCATTATGGATCTAATGATGTGATTTTGGTATCATTTGAAAGCTTGGAATGACAGCTTTCAAAGAAGGTCAGAAAAAATTTTCTATCTGCTACCAATCCCAAGATGCGAGCAGCTAAAACAGCCCTCCTCTCTTCTGTCTGGTTTGCTTTGGTCACTTGCAGTAGCATTGCTGGGCACTTGGGAGCTGTATTTCAGCAGAATAAAAGGGGCTTTCCTGGACATGTGTATGCAATCTTCTGTGGGGCAGTGCTCTTAGTTATATCGGTGAAAAACAGGTGAAAGACTTTAACAGAAATATATGACGGTTTTAATCCTTATAATGTAAACCATTGATGAGCAGACTCTTGCAAAGGGAAGGCCACTTACCTGTTTCCCGTCACTGGCTCCCCGCTCCTTCTCTGCCTGACCTCAGCTACTCCACTATACTCCCACAATGTCAAGTACCGTTTTGGTGCTGCTGAAACTCATAACTGGTCCAAGCAGTGACCTAATCCCCTTGTGTCATGTGACCATATGACATGACTCAAGGGTAAAACATCAATGCTCTGGCCACAGATTGACTGCCACTGCATCACAATGGAGGTTGACCTCCTGGGAGCACAGCAGAGAAGCTGAGGCCAGGGAGAGAAGAAGAGGGGAGTCAGGGCCAGAAAGTAGGTAAATAGGCTTTCCTTCACAGATTTGCCCAAGAGAGGGAGTTTAGTAAAACACCTCTAAGTGCACAATCCCTTAAAATTACTTATATAACAAAGAAATGTCATGTACAGTCCCAAGAACCATTGTGCAAATTTTAAACTGAATATTCCTTTTTGAACACCATTTTTCTAAATAGGTCCCATGTCTTGTTCTAACTTCATAATATATTTTAAAGCAGCCAAGTCTGTCTACATAGAATTAAAAGATGATGTTTCAGTTCTGAGATGAAACATGATTCCGGGGAGGATTATGTTTAACAGTCACTGTGGCTAGATCTACTCTTGGATTGTTAAAGTGGACCTGTCATCTTAATATGATGTCCTATGGGAGAGCTGCATATAATAGCTACAGGTTCCTTTTACTAGTAGCCATAAAGGAATATTCTTTCTACTTACAGGGCTGAAATAATACACGGGTATGAGTCTGGCTGCATTTATGAGCATAGTGCTAGACCAGGAGGGGGGAGCTTAAAGGGTGCGTGTAAGTACATACAGTATGTCAGGTAATAGATATAGATTTGATCCTTTAGCCAAAAACAGCACCCTTGATATTGGAAATTTGTTTAATTGATATACTGATTAGTTGGCTTGGAATGTGGTTAACTAAGTTTATACAAAAAAAAGTATAGAAGGAGAATCAGTTCCATATTAAACAAAAAAAAAGAACACGTAACTTACTGAAAAATAAAAAACAAGTTGTAAGAATCTGTGACTTTCTTGCATTGATACTGAAGCTACTATAACTATTTAAAATGAACTGAATGAATGAATTCTATGCTTTCTTGGCATTGCCAGCAACTTCTCCAAACAATGCATCAATTATTAAAACCTAAATTTTTCTGACCACCGCATTTTATTAAATTCTTTCTGGCATTCAGCTCTGCTTTCTTTAGACACTGTTGATGTGCTCTTTTTTTTCCTTTAAAGAAATCATTCATGCTACATGGCACCTTTCGGTTCCTATGAAATTAATATTTAATCAAAATGATATTACAAAAATAAAACACCAGCATATTAATATTGCATGTAAGCTCCAGGCTGCGCTAGGCTTTCATACATTTCCAAAAGGTCACGGAAACTTCAAATTTATGAAGCTATAGCATCAAACTACCTTATGTTAAAATGTATTGTAATATTATGATGTTAATTATGAGCATCATCTTCTGATAAAGGGCATCTGTCAGCAAATTTCTATCTATGAAACTGACCTATTACATGTTCGCTTGACAGCTGAGGGCATCTGTGTTTGTCCCATGTTTATATGTGCCTGCATTGCTGAGAAAAATGATGTTTTAATATATGCAAATTTATACAAATGAGCCTTTTTGAGAAACGTTACACCTAGAGGCTCTGCTCTCTCTGCAACTGCGCCACACTCTGCACTTTGATTGACAGGGCCAGGCAGTGAAATCATTAAGAGACCTAGCCTTGTCAATCAAAGAAGAGAAGGTGCAGCAGTTGCAGAGAGAGCAGAGCCTCTAGGTGTAACAATATGTTCTTTATGCTCTTAGAGGCTTGTATACATTAAAACATCATTTCTCTCAGCAATGCAGGCACATATGAACATGGGAACAACACAGATGCCTTCAGCTGCCAAGTGCACATGCAGTAGGTCAACTAATTTCATACATACAAATCTGCTGACAGATGCCCTTTGAGTTTCTTTTATTCTTTAGACTTCATGATAGAAAAATGTTGCAAGATAAACACACTGCACATTTCTAAACCAACATTTCAGCGCTGGTTGTTCAATGCCTGACATAACTTATACTACCTAAGAAGCACTTTGTGTTGAGGATTGTGCATAAAATGTTAAAAGGTGGGGACATTTGCATTTTCTTGGTGGATATATTCCACTTTCTAACTTTGTTGAATATTGAACATGTTCTACATGGAGCATTTGACAGTTGTATAAGATGGTTGACTGTAACGATCATGGTAGTGCTAGTAATGCTGACAGTGAATAAAGACAGTGGAAAGCTGCAGCACTGTTGGTCTTATTTTGAATGGGCATGTGTGCGTTATGTTATCCAGCCAACTCCTATATGGTATACTGCCACACAGTGTACAAATAACCATTAGTGATGATCGAGCACCGCGATGCTCGGGTGTTCTGGCCGAACACTAGGCGGTGCTCGAGTGCTCGGCCAAGCACCCGAGTATAATGGAAGTCAATGGGAGAAGACCAGGCACCCCCTGCTCTGCAGAGGGGAGGGTGTCTGGTTCATAGGGAAACGTGAGAAAATGGTTAACACCACTGAAATGGTTAGGGAACAGCATGGGGAGGATGTCTGGATGCATCTTGGACACCGAAGTCGCTGCTATTAACGATGATGTCCGACTATTACGCCACTTTTATGGAATGACAATAATACCCCGAAAAACAGAAGATATCATCGATTTTAGAGGAAATATTGTTAGGAAAAATATAGGAAGGAAGGAAGAGGCACTCCGATACAACCGGTATATAACATAAAGGAGGGCTTCATTCACATTGTGGTACAATTATTCATGACATGGGACTCCTACACTCATAAAGCCTATGCACAAAGTTATAGGGCTGCCAAAAATTACAAGGAACATGCACTCCAATACCCCCTTTATTACACATAAAATAGGGCATCAGACACACCTTTGAAAAATTATGATTGATGGCCTGCTGCTGACACTCAAAAACAATAGGGGTGACGTGCTGCTGCTGAGCCGACCGTCTAAAAATTTATGGGTGACATGCTGCTGAGCTGAGCATCTAAAAAAATTCTGGGTAACATGCTGCTGAGCATCTAAAAAATTATGGGTGACATGCTGCTGAGCTGAGCGTCTAAAAATTATGGGTGACATGCTGCTGAGCTGACCATATAAAAAATTATGGGTGACATGCTGCTGAGCTGACCGTTTAAAACATTATGGGTGACATGCTGCTTAGCTGAACGTATAAAACATTATGGGTGACATGCTGCTGAGCTGAGCATCTAAAACATTATGGGTGACATGCCGCTTAGGGGTTGTTCACATATCAGTTATTTGATCAGTTATTTCCATCAGTTATTGTGAGCCAAAACCAGGAGTGGACACTAAACAGAGATCAGATATAATGAAAAGATTTGCACCTGTTTGGTGTTTTTGACCCGCACCTGGTTTTAGCTCACAATAACTGATGGAAATAACTGATCAAATAACTGATATGTGAACAACCCCTTAGTTCACCGTCTAAATCATTATGGTTGAGGGCTAGCTGGTGAGCTTACCGTCTAAAACATTATGGTTGAGGGCCTGCTGGTGAGCTGACCGTCTAAAATATTATGGTTCTGGGCCTGCTGGTGAGTTGACCGTCTTAAACATTATGGGTGACATGCTGCTTAGCTGACCATATAAAAAATTATGGCCGCTTAGCTGACAGTCTGAAACACAATGGTTGAAGGCCAGCTGGTGAGCTGACCGTATAAAACATTATGGTTGAGAGCCTGCTGGTGAGCTGACCGTCTAAAAAATTATGGTGCAGGGCCAGCTGGTGAGCTGACCGTCTAAAACATTATGGTGCAGGGCCAGCTGGTGAACTTCGAGGGCAGCCTAATAATCAGTTTCATATGATGGAGGATGAGAAGGAAGAGGACAAGAAGAGGAAGGGGTACATGGGAATACAGTGTATTCAATACACCCTAAAAGCAACATTTAAGGTTCCTTCATGCTAAGCCGCTTTCCTCTGGTGGAGTAGAGAAGTCAGGGGCAATCCAGGCCTTGTTCATTTTGATAAGAGTCAACCTGTCAGCATTTTCAGTTAACAGGCTGATGCGCTTATCAGTAATTATGCCCCCAGTGGCACAAAATACCCGATCAGACAAAACGCTGGCGGCAGGGCAGGCCAGCACCTTCAAGGCGTAGAGCACCAGCTCATGCCACGTGTCCAGCTTAGAAACCCAATAATTATACGGCACAGAGGGATTACTGAGGACGTTGACACGGTAAGCTAGGTACTCCTTTGCCATCTTCCAAAACCTTTTCCCTCCATGTCACACTAGGCCGCTCATCAGGGTGAGGGTGCTCGCGAGGTGTCATGAAACTGTCCCAGGCTTTGGAGAGTGTCGCCCAGCCTTTGTTGGAACTGCTGTGTGTTCCCCTCGTCTCCCCTCCATGGGTGTCCAAGGAACTACGTACTCTGCCGCCAGCCTTGTCAGATGGAAATTTTTGGAGCAATTTTTCAACAAGGGCCTTCTGGTATTGCAACATTTTACTTGTCCTGTCCACCACAGAAATGAGAGATGAGAAGTTTTCTTTGTAGCGGGGGTCGAGAAGGGTGAACAACCAGTAATTGGTGTTGGCTAATATGCGTATAACACAAGGGTCACAGGAAAGGCAGCATAGCATGAAGTCAGCCATGTGTGCCAGAGTCCCAACAGACAAGGCTTCGTTCTCCCCACGAGGATGATGACTCTCAATATCCTCCTTGTCCTCTTGCTCCTCTTCGGCCCATCCATGCCGAAGAGATGGTGTAAATGTGCTATGGATACCCTGTGTACCGGTGGCAACCATCTCCTGCTCCTCCTCCGCCTCCTCCTCGTCCTCCTCCTCCTCCAAGTCGCACTGAGAAGACAAACCGAGGGTGGTCTGGCTATCACCCTGTGTAGGGTCTTCCCCCATTTCCACCTCTTCCACACGCAGAGCGTCAGCCTTTATTGTGAGCAGTGAGCTTTTTAGTAGACACAGAAGTGGAATGGTTACGCTGATAATTGCATTATCACCGCTCACCATCTGTGTAGATTCATTAAAGTTGCGTAAAACCTCACAGAGGTCAGACATCAATGCCCACTCGTCGCTTGTGAAGAGCGGAAGCTGACTGGAAAGGCGCTGACCGTGTTGCAGCTGGTATTCTACTACTGCCCTCTGCTGCTTACAAAGCCTGTCCAACATGTTGAAGGTGGAGTTCCAGCGCATGCTCAGGTCGCACAGCAGTGTGTGAGCTGCTGAAGCTGTCGGTAACTTGCGGAAATGGGCACGCAGGCGACGCACCTTCACCAGTAGCTGAGGAAAATTGGGGTAGGTTTTCAGAAACCGCTGAACCACTAAGTTGAAGACATGGGCCAGGCATGGTATGTGTGAGGTTGGCCAGCTCCAAAGCCGCCACCTAGTTGTGGCCGTTATCAGATATAACCATCCCTGGCTGTAGGTTGACTGGCGAGAGCCACAGCTCAGCCTGGTCCCTTATGCCCTGCCACAGCTCTGCGGAGGTGTGCTGTTTGTCACTTAGGCAAATAAGCTTCATCACGGCCTGTTGCCGCTTCCCAACTGCTGTGCTACACTGCTTCCAGCTACTGAGTGAAGTCTGAGTGGTGCTGCAAGATGGCATTTCTGCATGGAAAATGGAGGAGGAGGTGGAGGAAGAGAAGGAGGGGTTGCAGCCACTACTGTAGGTGGTGGCGGAAATCCGGATGGAAGTAGGGCCCACAATCCTTGGCCTGGGTAGCACCTGTGCCATCCCAGGGTACGACTCGCTCCCAGCCTCCACAACATTCACCCAGTGTGCCGTCAGGGAAATGTAGCGTCCCTGGACAGAAGTGCTTGTCCATGTGTCAGTTGTTAAGTGGATCTTGCCAGTAACTGCGTTGGTCAGGGCACGGTTTTTTTTCAGGACATATGCTGGTGTAAGGCGGGGACGGCACACTGGGAAAAATAGTGGCTGCTAGGGACTGCGTAACGAGGGACAGCCACCGCCATCAGGCTGCGAAAAGCCTCGGTGTCCACTAGCCTAAACAGCAACATTTCCAGGGCCAGCAATTTGGAAAGTTGCGTGCTTAGAGCTATGGCCTATGGGTGGGTGGCTGGGTATTTGCGCTTGCGTTCAAATGCCTGGGGTAAGGACATTTGAACGCTGCGCTGGGACACTGAAGTGGACGTGCTGGCTGATGGTTCTTGCGAAGGTCCAGGTGCAGGGCAGGAGGCATCTGGGCCTGCGTCTTGGACAGCAGGTAGCAGAAGGGAAGAGGAGGTAGTGATGTGACCTGCAGACACAGATCATGGACACAGGCGTTCGGCCCACCTTTTAGGGTGCTTTGCTGCCAAGTGGCGGATCATGTTGGTGGTGGTCAGGTTGCTGGTGTTTACGCCCCTGCTCATCTTGGTATGGCACAGGTTGCAAATTACAAAACGTTTATCGTCAGCACTTTCCTAAAAAAAACGCCAGACTGCAAAACACCTAACCCTTGGCAAGGGAGATTGCCGCAAGGGGCTGCTCTGGGGAACAGTTGCTGGCCTGGTTGGCGTGGCTTGCCTTCTCCCTTTTGCCACCCCACTGCCTCTTTCAGCCTGTTGCGGTGCTTCGGATCCCTTCCTCTCTGCACTGCTGTCCTCGCTCGGCTTGCCACCTTCCCAGGTTGGGTCAGCAATTTAATCGTCCACCACCTCCTCTTCCACTTCCTCACTCTGGTCCTCCTCCTGACATGGTGACCTAACAAAAACCTGACTTAACTGCCTCTCATCCTCATCATCAACCTCTTGAGGCACTAGTTGCTCTTGACTTATTGGCAACTGTGTCTCATCATCATCATGCACCTCGTGAGATGCTACTTGCCGTTCCCCACCGTCATCTTCTTCAGACTGTAGATGCTCAATAGTTTGGGAATCAGGGCACAATATCTCCTCATGTCCCACTTCTAGCGGCCTTGGTGAGAGGCCCAAGCCAAGAAACAGTGATGAAAAAGCTCCCCGGAATATCCGAATGTGGGATTACTTCTTTGCCCAGACTCTGCATGGTGGGAGGAAGGAGGATGAGGGTTAGAATTTTGTTGCCCAGACTCTTGGCTACTGAGACTGGACAGAGAGGGTGGTGCTTAACCGACTGGAAGCATTATCAGCTGAAATCCAACCGACTACCTGCTCGCACTGGTGCGGCGACAAGAGTCGTGTCTTGTGATATGAGGCTAGGAGTTTTGGATGACATTGTTTCTTGGACTCTGCCAGCAGGCACAGTTTCACCGCGCCCAGAGCCATGGCCTCTGTGTTCACCATCAGCAGCACACCCACTTCCCCGTCCCTTTCTGTTCGCTTTGCGCATATTATATAGTATATATGCAACTTTTGTCACAAGTACAGTAGTGCAGATTTTTATTAAGTGTATGATCAGAAAAATGTTATCGAATGTTAAATATTTAGAATGCGCAAACATTATAAAGCAGGCGCAGCTGAGGTAATGCGGCCTTAATTAACTGCAGAGAAAATAACTATGGATGTCAGGTATGTAGACTAAAGAAAGGTTCTAAAGCATACGCTGTGCACGTGGTGTTAGCGTCAGGCACACTTGCATTCTTTTTGGCCCAAATTTTAAAAAAAAATGCAGCCAGATATAACAATGGACTTTTGTGTATTTTGAACAGAAAAACTAGCCCTACCTAGCCAAATCCTATCCCTACACTGTATGTCCCTCCATGCGCAAATGTAATACAGCAGACGCAAATGAGGAACTGCAGCCTTAATTAACGGCAGAAAAAATAGCAAAGGATGTAAGGTATATAGACTACAGAAAGGTTCTAATGCACACGCTGTGCACGTGGTGTTAGCGTCAGGCACACTTGCGTTCTTTTTGGCCCAAGTTAAAAAAAAAAATGCAGCCAGATATAACAATGGACTTTTGTGTCTTTTGTACAGAACAACTAGCCCTGCCTAGCCAAATCCTATCCCTACACTATATGTCCCTCCTTGCGCAAATGTTATACAGCAGATGCAAAAGAGGTACTGCGGACGTAATTAACGGTAGAAAAAATAGCAAAGGGTGTCAGGTATATAGTATACAGAGAGTAATACACCATGCACAGGGCTTTTGGGTCTTTCCAAAAGAAATACTATCCCTGCCTGCGTTCTTCTCTCCCTACACTATCTGTCCCTCCTGACTCGGTATGAGCCGGTCACATGTCATCAGGAGCTTTATAGCACCCGATGACGTGTTACCGGCCATCCAATCAGTGCAATGCCAGTAGCAAACATGGCTACTGGCATTACAGTGAATGCCAGTACCTCCCAGCACGCTAATTGTCTAATTAACGTGCGGGGAGGGGACTCGAACATGGCGCTCGAGCACACGCGGTGTTCGACCGAACACCACGTGGACCGGAGGGCCGCCATGTTCGGCTGAATACCATATTCGGCCGAACATGTTCGCTCAACACTAATAACCATACCAAATTATGAATAGTGTGGTGATGTGTACAGTAAAGTGCATGGTAGAGGTATGGTTTGGTTGTGTATCTCACCCAGTTATTCAGTTTAGCTGTCTGAGAACTGTCTTACAACTGTCAGTTGAGCAGTCTGAGAATTGAGAAAATGGTAGTGCTTCAGGAAGGCATAGTTGCTGGAGCTATTTTTTTGTTAAAGTTATATGGGCTGGATTTCTTTGGATTGGGAGACAGGTTAGTAGTAGGAGTCTTCCAGTCCACACTCCTAGTCCATTACAGGTTCCCTGGACCCAGGTGAGGAGAGAGAGGAGAATTGGGACTTTGAAAGAAGCGTGCAGAGGCTCTGAATGTGGGCTCAGCCAGGAGGACTGAGGGCCACAAGGCTGAGGAATCCTGAAGTTTGGGAGCCCAGCGATGCCTACAGAAAGAGGGTTGCACAGTCAGAGTTGGGAAGACTTCTGGACTATCTTACCCCAAAGATTCTAGTGAGGTCATAGCCAGGAGGCTGCTGGACCATATGGCTAAGGAAGCCAGATCATGTTCTGTGTGAACTGCACTCTATAGGAGAGGTAGAGATGACCTAAGGATTAGGTAGTGCCTAGACGAGCAGGTGTTTATTTTGATGTTTATGTGTGTGTTGGTGCTAAAGAGCCAAAATAAAGCACCATTTGGACTTGAACCTCGTTGTCAAAAGAGAAGTCTGTGATTGCAACCCCCTGAGAGAGAGTGATCCCTTACAATAGTTATAAGCATTATACATTGGCGAGACATTTTCTTACAGTTGCATAAATTAAAAAAATGCTACAAAAGTGCCAGCATGACTATATAGTACCCAAATTATATATCATACAGTGCCGCTAGTAAATTCCACCACAGAGTGCTCAAGTAATAGCAACAGATAATAACCTAATAAAACTAAGAGTAAAGACAGTCTGTATTGCCATTTTACTGCACATGTTGACAGGTAAAAAGAGAAGGGAGGAAAGAGAAGGGTTCTCACATGACCCTGAGAGGAAGTAGAGAGGTGGGCTTGCCCTAATTTGCTCATAGGCCAAAAGACAGCCTCAATGAGCTAATCAGTGCTAAAGCAGGCAGGGAGACACCCTAGCAGAATGAGTAGAATGTCATTATGTGCTGGATTATAAATGAGTGTGGTCTTTCTACCAGAAAAACTATTTTAGAGAGTCAGAGACGGTCCAAAATCACAATAAAGCCTGCATTCTACTGCCAGGGACAGTGAAGGGAAAGTCTACAATTACAAAGAAGAAGAATTATGTGAGTACAATGGTGGCAGGCAGGAAAAGCAGTCAAGCAGGGAGTGAGAAGTAAGGATCTGAGGCTGGCTAGCCCAACTGCAGCTGCTGCAAACTTCAAAAGCAGCTACCTAGGACATTCTTTCATTTTTCCCCATTTTAACAGAAATTATTTATTTATTTATTTATTTATTTTTGGGAAGGTGGTGCAATAAGAGAAAAACTGTTCTATCATCAATCTAGCATTTGAAATCTCAGTGCAAACACCTGAAAAACAAGCCCAAACCCCAAATGAGGGCATCTTATATACAGTTGTTGATAACTTGTGTGAGAGCAGTATGCATTTGTACTTTACTGAGGAGGAGGATGAAGAGGAGGCTGCAGACCCAAGGCATATGGTGTAATATTGATACCCTAAGCATTGGTATTGGCATTGGGGACAGCAGGCAGGGCAAAAGCAGACTAGGGGAGGGGAACCAAAGAACCCACCATGACATCCCACAGTTTGATAGAGGCGGGGGGGAGGGTGGGGACTTCAATGAAAATTGTGTGCTGATTCGGAGCCTGATCAGGGTGATGATGAGGAGGAGGCAAAATCAGAGGAGGAGGGTGATGGCAGCAGCAATAAAGAGCTGAGGCAATTTACCTCCCAAAAAACAGCCAGGGCCATGTCTGCTTTGGGATTAGCTGATGCCTCTGACACTGTGGGTAGATTAGACCCAAAAAATGCCAGAGCTAAGCTGAGCTCGGCTGCCTCTAGCTCTACATGAGTATTTCCGATCTATCTATTTTTCGACACAGTATTGGAATACAGAATCATTGCACTGTGCAAGCTGTGCAAGAACAAAATAAGACATGGGCAGGCAAACACAAATTTAGGCACCACAGCTCTATTGAACCACATGAAGCGGCATCATCTCATCCTGTGGACAAGAAAAGGTGGCAGCCAGCTACAGCAACAGGAGTTCCATCCTTCCCCCAATACCCCTTGCAGAAGCCAGGAAGCACCCTCAGGCAGTACAGTGTCTTTCACATCATCATCCCTATCTGCTTCTTGCGCTCAGACTCCTCCTTCGCTCTATTGACAGTCATCAATAACGGAATGTGTGGCCAGGAAACTAATCTACACGACCAGCAATTCAGTGGTGCACAAGATAAATTCCCACCTGGCCAAGTTTCTGGTGGGGTAGTTGCTGCCATACAGTTTAGTAGAGTCTGCTGCCTTTTGGGAGCTGATGGTACATGCTCAACCTCGTTGGAAGATTGCTAGATTTTCTCACAAAAAGCCATCCCTGCTTATAACTCTTAAGTGGTGGACAACGTGGGCTGCTCCCTGTGATTCTCGCTGTGTGGCAAGGTTTATGCCACAGTGGACACACGGGGCAGGAACAGTACATGTCTTTCATGGTCCACTGGGTCAATGTTTTTTGTGGTGAAGAAGCACCTCAGCAATGAGGCCAGGTCCTTTTGACCCCCTTTCCCGGCCATTGTGTTGGCCTGGCTCCCACACCAGGCACTTATCCGCCTCCTCCACCATGGATGCTTGCCTGTCCACAACAGCAGCAAGAAACAGCGTGACTTGCACTACCCCTCCTTCCTATCACATGCGTCATGTCAAGTGTTGCCAAGCAATGTTGGAGCTGATCGGCCTGGAAGAGATTAGCCACACCAGAGAGCAGTTGCTCAAGTTCATCAAGCAGAAAACATCCTGCTGGTTGTCGCCCGATCAACTCCAACAGCAAGATGGTCAGAAAAAATGAGTGCTACCTCCTGGCCAGCCTGAATCTGAGGGAAATAACACATGCTCCTTGCAAAGCACACATCAACCTAGTCGTAGAATACTTTCTAAATACACTGGCTTACACAAGTTGCTGGCAATGCCCAGGAGACTGTCCGAGCATTTATCTCCTGGCATCTCAACGACAGAACGGGCTGCTGGTATACCACTTAATCCGTGACATGCCAACTCACTGGAATTCAACATTACACATCCTCGAGTCTCTGTACAAGCAGAAGAAAGCCATGAATGATTTTTTCATGCACCAGACATCCTCAGCAGCAGGAAGCATGTGTCGCTTTGAGGTCAGACAGTGGCAGCTCATGAGAGACACCTGACGGGTGCTGAATCCCTTAGGAGAGGCAACAAAGTTTGTGAGCATGGACAACTGCGGCATAAACAATGTCATCCCTCTCATATTTATCTTAGAACAGACGCTAACTCTCATACAGCAGGAGCTGATGGCGAAAGACAGCTGTATAGTTGCTGGGGGGAATCTACCATGGGCGAGGAGGAGGATTATGAGGATGAGGAGCTGCCACAGCAAGAAGAGGAAGAGTCTCCTTGGGCTCGCTGAAAAAAAAAAAATCACAGAAAAAGATACAAACATCCTGCACAATACGATAAATGAATATGTGGATGTACATGATTACATTTATCAAAGAAAAATCACAGAAAATAATGCGCAATAGATGCAAACATTATATGGACTAAGCTGGCAGTGTTTAACTAAGAAACACAAAATAGGCACACCATGGGGTGATTACGTAAATCATTAATAAAGTAAATGTCTCCAAAAAGGAGGCTCACCTTTTGGAGTTGTGCTAACAGTAGGCACAACTCTAGTAGGCTCATCGGGGGGGTATGTTGCACCCCCTGTGGTGGACGGTATGCGGCAAAGGATGCAGGTACTTCTAGTAGGGGATGCCTGGAGTCCCCCATAAGACAAGTAGATCAGCAGAAAGGTATCCCGCAGCGCAAAAAACGGGTGCTGTCGGGTGGTGCTAAACTTTTCCCTTTATAAGATCCACATAATGGAAGCGCTCACTAGCCTGGAGGAGGAGGGGGAGTGAAGCACTGGTAGCGCTGTACAGTACTTACCCCTCCTCCTGCTTGCTCTTCCTGAGGCCGGCGCTGCTGTGTCCTGACTGCCTGCAGCGTCAGGACGTACAGAGCGCCCTCTGACCTGACGCTGCAGGAGGTCAGGTGACTTCAGCGCGGGACCCTGGAAGAGGAGAGAGCGGGGACACAGCCAGGACCGGAAGTAAGTTTTTTTTTTTCTCTTGTCTAATCTGAGGTCTGAAGTGGGGCCAAAAAGGGATCTGAAAAGGTGGGGACCAGAGTGGGGGATCTGAAAAGGTGGGGACAGAGTGGGGGATCTGAAAAGGTGGGGACAGAGTGGGGGATCTGAAAAGGTGGGGACAGAATAGGGGGGATCTGAAAAGGTGGGGACAGAATGGGGGGATCTGAAAAGGTGGGGACAGAACGGGGGATCTGAAATGGTGGGACACAATGGGGGGTCTGAAATGGTGGGGACAGAATAGGGGGGATCTGAAATGGTGGGACAGATTGGGGGGATCTGAAATGGTGGGACAGAATAGGGTGGGATCTGAAATGGTGGGACAGAATGGGGGGGATCTGAAATGGTGGGACAGAATGGGGATCTGAAATGGTGGGACAGAATGGGGGATCTGAAATGGTGGGACAGAATGGGGGGGATCTGAAATGGTGGGACAGAATGGGGGGATCTGAAATGGTGAGACAGAATGGGGGGATCTGAAATGGTGGGACAGAAATGGGGACCAGAAAGGAGGGGTCTAAAATGGGGGCCAGAAAAGGGGTTCTGACATGGGGCCAGAAGGGGGGGGGGATCTGACATGTGCCCCAGAAGGAGAGTTCTATATGGGGGCCACAAGAGTATGATATGGGGCCAGAAGGGGGGGTATGATTGGGGATCTAATTAGGGGTCTGAAGGAGGTCTGATTAGGGGCCTGAAGGGTCTGACTGGGGGTCTAGAGGGGTCTGATTGAGGGTCTGGAGGTCTGATTGGGGGTCTGGAGGCCTAATGAGGGTCTGATAGGGGGTCTGGAGGTTTAATGGGGGTCTGATTGAGTGTCTGGAGGTCTAATGAGGATCTGATAGGGGGTCTGGGGGTCTAATGAGGGTATGATTGGGGCTTTGGAGGTCTAATGAGGGTCAGATATGGGAGTTTGGAGGTCTAATGGGGTCTGGAGATGGGGGGTCTCATCTGGGGTTTGATATGGGGATCTGATCTGAGAGGTAAGGGGGGGTACTGTTTTTCTGTGTGGTGCCAGTATTTTCAGGGGGGCTGTTTCTGTAGTATAGTATGGGGGGCGGGCAGGGTGAGATGTGGAGAAGGTGAAAGGATGATGGAAAAGTAGAAAAGTAAGATGTCTGTTTGTTGAACTCTTCAGAGACGAGATACAGCTGAAAGAAGTCACCATGGCGGTCTGGTCTGACAGAAGAAGAGGAAAGAAAACGTCATCGGAGAAGAGAAGTCACTGGATGTAAGAGGTACATATGTGGCGCTGTATGACCCTGTATGCTCTGTAGTGCTGTATGAAATGAAATGAAATGAAATTTTCCAAGTCTGTCTTTGAAGGGGTTGTCTTTTTTTTTTTTTTGTACGAGCGCTGCTTTCTCTGCTCTGTTTACTGCTCTTCACTGTAAATTCTATGGCGAGCAGTTGAACAGAGCAGAGAAAGCAGCTCTCATATGAGCTCTGCTCTCTCTTCAAACAGCTGATCGTCAGGGTGCCGGAGGACCCCAGCTGATCTGATATTGATGACCTATCGTGAGTATAGGTCGTTAGTAGTAAAAAGAGGACAACCCCTTTAACAGTAGGACTGGAGGGAAGGGATTAGGTTGAGAATTGGCATGGGGGGGGGCGTTTCAATATTTGCCTTGGGCATCAGAAAAGCTAGGTGCACCAGCGGCAGGTGTGTGTGTGGGGGGGGTTGGGCGGGGGTTAATTGGCTTGGCAGAGGACCATTTTCAGTATCCAGGGGGTTGGGGGGGAGGATAGGTCACTGTAATAAGTCCAGGAGGAGGCTACTATGGGGGGTGGGGTAACAAGGCTACTATGGGGTTGGGGGGCTACTGAGGAGAGACTACTATGCTACTGTGGGGGAGGAGGCTACTATGGGGGGTGTGGGGGCTACTATGGGTTGTGGGGTAACAAGGAGAGGCTACTATGAGGTGGGTGGTTGAGAAGAGGCTACTATGGGGGTGGGGGTAACGAGGCTACTATGGGGTGGGGGGTTCTGAGGAGAGTCTACTATGCTACTGTGGGGTGAGGAGGCTACTATGGGGTGGGGGGGACTGAGGAGAGGCTACTATGCTACTATTTGGAGACGTGGAGGAATGGGTCGCGTTGGGAGGGAGGGGGGGCATCATCACAGAGAGTGCCTAGAGCAGCATGAACCCTAAATACTGCCCTGGACCCAGGGACCGGTCACGTGATCGCACTGGGAGGACGTTACCGTCATATCCTAACAACGAGACACTACTGAGGCCGGCCAATGCATTCAATGTATGTCTTGCCGGGAGGTGGATCACGCCAGCTCGACAATCCATAATAGCATAGCAGGCATATTGTAACACACCTAGATAAAAGGCCGTGATGGAGGGAGGTCAAAAACATGGTATGGTGCTAAATGGAAATGAGGAGTCAAAATGATAACGCATAATGCAGTTATGATATACAATGATGGCAATACCTTTATGAGCGAAATATATAAAAATAAATAATATATAAATAATGGAAAATAATAAATGATAAACAATTATATGACATTGACAATACTGGTCACAAGATGAGGTTACTCGGGGGGTTTGATGACGATATGACTAAAGCGTGAGAAACTGTGATATGTCATAGGGTGAATGATCTGTTTCATATGAAGCTTAAAGGTTGATTTCAAATACCTTGTTAAGGCCATGTGGGTTCAGGCAGTTCAACTTGTAAATCAAGAACATTTCCCGTCTTCTCAATGTCTGGATGATATTATAGTCATTGATTCTGACTTTCTCTATGGGGGTTACAGTAAATCTGGAAAAGGAGCCTTAGTGGTGAATTGTAGCATGTCTGGAGACGCTGTTTTGTATGAATTTCTTTTTGACGTTTGATCTGTGCTTCTTCAGCCTATTATGGAGCGTCTGGATATTGAGCCCTATGTACTGAAGGCCACATGGGCATACCATTAGATAAATGATATTGGTGGACCCACAATCCAGATGTTCTTTAATCGGGAATGTGTCACACTTGGAGCTCCAAAAGGAAGTACCAGTAAAAAAAGGACCTGCAGCAGAGGCACTTACGTTCATTGCATCTGTAGCTTCCTGGTGGTCTGGTGCTGCCCATTGTGTTGACTTGTTTCAGTTGTCTCACATATAAAAAAAAGGGCAGTTATCAGTCAATATAGTCTAGGGC
The DNA here is from genome assembly GCA_900303285.1 of Rhinella marina. Lineage (NCBI taxonomy): Eukaryota > Metazoa > Chordata > Amphibia > Anura > Bufonidae > Rhinella > Rhinella marina. The sequence goes on from ONZH01000974.1 coordinate 71,007, forward strand.
AAGACACAATAAGCCCTTTAATCATATTACTCCAAAAAGAATAACCCTCAATATCAAAATGTATAAAAAAACATCAATAGATTTTATTAAGTCACATATTAAAAAACACATAAAACATCATAGTTTTCAATAACAGTGGTGGTCAGGCCATACAGATGGTAAATGACCTTACATTGTAGCCACGGTAGTATACATGAAAGGTATCACCATAAAATCCACATTAACACATAGACTAAAGTATCAGGGTAAAGTGCCAGTGCAAGAATATATGTCAATCATCAACATCACATAAAGTGAACCAATACATGTTACCCGACCGTGGCGCGCTGTTCCCCGACGCGCGTTTCACCTATTGCTTTTTCAGAAGGCATGATTCCAAGCCATCCATCACCCTATTTATACCCACCTAACTACCTCCAACCCAAATCACCTGAGTATCTCCTCCTTCCCACGCTGTATACCAAAAACCGGAAGTAGATGAACCGGAAATGACGACATTCCATTATAACCCCTCTTCTAAATATCAAATAAATAAGGATCAAATCTACCAAAAGATGGAGAATTTAATAAGAGTCCTGCTGCCTGAATTATATGCCACCAAATAACTTACTCGGCCCATGGTCCTACGCTACTGATAAGAGTAGCAGCGCGTCCCGGAAGTGACCCGCCGGATGTACATATGCGTGTCACACTGGAACGCATCCGTGCAGGTCATGGAACCTACCCAGAGAATGTCTGTGTGTTCCACAATCTAAATAGCTTTTACAGTTGAGTTATTTTTTTTTTTTAAGGTTCGTGTGGTGATTCTTCCAATTTCAGTTCAAGATCCAGAAATTCTGCTGAAATTTTGTTATGGGTACCCGAAAAAGTGATTCCCCAGTCGGTGGAATTGAAGTGCTCCGTAAATCCAATGATTGAGGCTGGGTCACCATCCCATATGAAGACCAAATCAACGATGTAACGATGATAGAATATAATGTTGCTTGTCCAGTATCGATAATTGTAGATGAAAGTTTCTTTAAATGCCCAAAGAATATGTTCGCGAAACTAAGCACAAAACGAATACCCATTGTGGAACCTTTGGTTTGCAGGTACAGGGTGTCCTCAAACTTGAACACATTATGGGTAAGGATGAAATAGATGCTTCTTAGAATAAGTCTGGTGACATCAGGCTATCTTTATCAAGAAAACATTTGGTGCAATTGATGACTTCACGTCCAGAGTTAGCCAGTGGTATGTATCTTTCCATTTGACATTTTTTAATAACTATATCAAAGTGGTGGAGTCTTCGAGGTATGATGGTAACTGCACGACATAACGATATAAATTGCTGGTGACTAAGGTGGCGTCTGAGATAATGGGCCGACCTGGTGGGTTGGTGGCATTTTTGTGAATTTTGGGTAAATTGTAAAAGATGGCAATAGCTGGATCCGGACACTTGTGTGGCGCTGGGCCCAAATACTTGCTTTAAGTTTCTGTCCAGTGTTTTCCACATAATGGCCCCAAACAGGACATTTAATGCAGAGAATCAGGTACTTTACACAACATTGGATGTAGAACACGTGAATGTCCGAGGGATTTTATAGTACTAAAGTGTGTTGAGGATCCAGATCTTGTCTGTTGGCGTTATACAGCATAGGAACAGATTTTGCATCCTCTTATATTACGAGAATACTTTCCATTTTGTGTGGTACATGGAAATGAACTCCGAATTGTCAGTAACATCTCAGATATGGAGGTTGTCGATAAAATAGCAAAGGAGGTTCTGGGAAAAATGTTTTTAGCTGGTCATCCTTATCTAGGACTTGATATAATTTTTTGGCAGTTTTCCTCAGTACCTTTAGTTATGGGATATAAATCACTACCAGAGGTATACACTGGGTCTGTTTCATCTCCTTGTATTTATTTTAATGTTGATGATTAGAGATGAGCGAGTACTAAAATGCTCGGGTGCTCGTTATTCGAGACAAACTTTTCCCGATGCTCGGGTGCTCATTTCAAGTAATGAACCCCATTGAAGTCAATGGGAGACTCGAGAATTTTTTGCAGGGGACCAAGGCTCTGCCTAGGGAAGGCTGGGTGAAAACCTGGAAACCTCAGAAAATGATGGAAACACCAAGGAAATGGACAGGAAACATCAGGGGCAGCATGCATTCTCGGGCAACAGCCTGGCAGTGAACCTCAAGGCAATTGAGCTCACCCAGACCAAGTAGGGCGAGGTACATGCCCATCACGTGTTAGGGAAGCACCCAACTAGGTGCAACGAAGGTCCATCACCCATGCCCATGCTGGCACTGCTGTCCTATCCCCCGCCCCATGACGCAGGCATAAGCCTGATACAGCATGGCGGTAACACCAACAAGTGACCAAGTTACATGGGGTAGCAGGTGAGCCACCCAAAAATTGACCCTGACGCAACATGGCAGTGACAACAGAGTGACCAAGTTAGACTGAGGTAGCAGTCGAAGAAGAAATAAAATTTAGCGTGACCCTGTATGGCGGTGACAACAGAGTGAACGAGTTAGAGTGAGATAGCAGGCAAAGCACAAATAAAATTTAGGGTGACCCTGTATGGCGGTGACAACAGAGTGACCGAGTTAGAGTGAGGTAGCAGGCGAAACACCAAAAACACCGCTGAACTATGAGATTGAACACGTGGGCCAGGCATGGCACATGTGTGAGTCTGCCGAGTTGCAGAGCCACCAACAGGTTATGCCCGTTGTCACACACAACCATTCCTGGTTTGAGGTTCAGCGGTGCCAGCCACAGATCGGTCTGCGCCGTGTTGCCCTGTAACAGCTCTTGGGCGGTGTGCTTTTTGTCACCTAAGCTCAGCAGTTTGAGCACCGCCTGCTGGCGCTTACCCACGGCACTACTGCTGCGCCTAGAGCTACCGACTGAAGGCGCCGTGCTAATGGATGGTAACTGAGAGTAGGAGGAGGAGGAGGGGTAGGAGGAAGAGGCATAATAAGTCTAAGAAACCATGACCGAGGTAGGCCCCACAAACCTCGGTGGGGGCAGTACATGAGCGGCTAAGGGTCAGACTCGCTCACAGTTAAACTGCGGTAGCAGGCGAATCACAATAAAATTTAGCGTGACCCTGTATGGCTGTGACAACAGAGTGACCGAGTTACACTGCGGGAGCAGGCGAAGCACATAAAAATTTAGCGTGGCCCTGTATGGCTGTGACTACTGAGTGACCGAGATACACTGCGGGAGCAGGTGAAGCACATTAAAATTAGCATGGCGCTGTATGTGAACGTTGAGGGCTTGTGCATGTGGGTGGGTGGAACTTTATTTCCGCTTACGCTCCAATTTCTGATCTAATGACAGCTGAACGCTGCGCAGGGACACATTGGTGGACAATGTGGAGGATCGTGGAGGTGAAGGGGTAGTTTTCGGGCGGGAAGCGCTCGTGCCGGGGTCCTGGGCGGGGGGGTTGACTCGCAAGGGCAGCAAGTGACACAGGGGAAGGAGCAGTGGTGTGACCCGCAGGAGGTGAACGGCCTTGGTTCCATTGAGTCGGGTGTTTAGCACTCATATGCCTGCGCATGCTGGTGGTGGTTAGGCTGGTAGTGGTTGCACCCCTGCTGGGTTCAAAATTTTGTGTATATAACTATATTATATATCAATTAGAGAGAAACAAAGGATTGTGCAGACTCGGCCTGGTATAGTTCAACCCAGAAAATTGTTCCATTGAACTTTTTCAAATATATGTGTATTAACTGAGAGCAAAAAAACATATTTTCTAATGTGACGTGTAGTATCGATCAGTTAGAGAGAAAAAAAGGACTGTGCAGACTTGGGCTGCTATAGTGCAACCCACTATGGCAGTGACAACTGAGTGAACTAGTTAGAGTGAGGTAGCAGGGGAAAAACAAATAAAATTTAACGTGACACAGCATGGCGGTGACAAGAGTGACAGAGTTAGATTGAGATAGCAGCGAAGAACAAATTAAATTTAACGTGACCCTGTATGGCGGCGGTGACAACAGAGTGTCCGAGTTAGAGTGAGGTAGCAGGCGAAGCACATAAAAACTTTAGTGTGACCCTGTATGGCGGCGGTGACAACAGAGTGATCGAGTTAGACTGAGGTAGCAGGTGAACCACCCAAAAATTTAGCCTGACACAGCATGGCGGTGACACCACCAATGCCTTTGTCCGACTGACATTGCAGTCAAATGGCTGAAGTTGACCCTCCGAAAAAAAAAATTTTAGTGTCTGTGGTTGACGATCCTGAAAAATTGTTTTAGAGTGTCTGTAGTTGACGCTCCTGAAAAATTGTTTTAGAGTGTCTGTAGTTTACGCTCCGGAAAAATTGTTTGGAGAGAGGGCCTGTAGGTGGCCCTCCGGAAACATTGTCTTAAAAGAGTGCCAGTTGGCCCTCTAAAAAATTCCCTTTTGGGTCAGCGTTTGGCAATGAAGAGAAGGAGGAGGAGGAGTAGAGGAGAGGAATCTGATACATAAGGAATCTTATTCTTTAGCTGCTTTCCCCGGAGGAGATTTGAATTCCGGTGAAATCCAGGCTTTGTTCATTTTAATAAGCGTCAGCCTGTCAGCGCTGTCAGTTGACAGGCATGTACGCTTATCGGTGATGACGCCACCAGCTGCACTGAATACCCGCTCTGACAACACGCTAGCGGCAGGGCAGGCCAGCACCTCCAATGCGTACAGCGCCAGTTCAGGCCACGTGTCCAGCTTTGAAACCCAATAGTTGTATGGAGCAGAGTGATCAGTCAGGACGTTGGTCTGGTCAGCTATGTACTCCCTCACCATCTTTCTGTACAGCTCCCCCCTACTCTGCCTAGACTGGGGACTGGTGACAGTGTCTTGCTGGGGTGACATAAAACTGGCAAAGGCCTTGGAGAGCGTTCCCCTGCCAGTGCTGGACAAGCTGCCTGCTCGCCTCCTCTCCCTGCTACTTGGCCCACAGAACCACGCCCTCTGCCGCTAGCGGTGTCATATAGGAAGGATTGCTTCAGCTTGTGCACCAGGCCTGTTGATATTGATACTCTCATACTCCTTTC
>ONZH01000975.1:0-70394 GCA_900303285.1 Rhinella marina
GTGAAAGATTAGTTTATCTTGGTGCACAGTGTACAGGACTAATATGCTTTCATAAAACAAGTGTCTGGATTATATGGGCAGAGTTAAGTCTTGATTGAAATAATACCTTTTTTTCTCAGAAGTCACCAAAAGCTTGGTGCTACTTACATGTATACTGATTACAACACTCAGAAGCTACATCTAATATTCCTTATTGTTAGGAGGAACATTGTTCCTTAGGCTATGTCCACATGTGGCTAACATACTGCGGATTTGCCATTGTGGATTTTTGTGCTGGAAATATGCAGCTTTGTACAGTACTAGCAAAGTGGAGGAGATTTTAAGAATTCATCCATACACTGCATACAAAACCAGCAGCAGCATTTAAATTTACGTTTTTTGTTGTGATTTCTGCTGTATTTCTTATACTGCACACCTCTGCTGCTGCAGACCCTCTTTTTGAAGACTGAGGAGATTTTTCCTTCATTGTTTGACTGATATAAAACATCCACATCCTTTCCAATCCATTCATAAACACGGATCTGTAGCACAGACTGCAACCAATTGCACATTTTCTTTCAATAAACACTTTACAAAGTTTCTTCATTTATTAATACGTGTACCAAATAAGTAGCAGAATCGCAGGACCAGCTCCAGTCAATATAGTTTGCTGAAAATGATGGAACAGCTATTTCAAGTGTCACACCAACTTGACACACATCAGCTAATGGATATACACCACCTGAACAACAAGGTCCAGTCAGACTTGGACTGTGCACTTTCTCCCGCACATGACTAGTTCCCCGACACAAATTGTTATTATTATTCCATGACTCTATGGACTACTGGAGAGCCAGATTAGAATAGTAGCCGGGAACTGGCCAACTTTACTATGGGTATACTGTCAGAGAGGGTATTCAGCGTGGCAGGTGGCTTCATTATACGGAAGCAGATAAAATTGTGAGGATTTTCACACACCTCTGGCTGATGCCAATGAAGGAATCTGACATTGTTGACAGTTGTGGTTTATACACATTTGCCCTATTAGTGGCATTATTTTTGGACAGCTTGTTCAGAACAAGCAACTACTTTTTCCAATACAATCGTGTGTGTATAAGCACAAGCAGGCAACTGCCTCCAATTAGCAATAATTTGGTTTTTGATGTGTTTAATTTTAAAAACCATGTGCTATTAAACAGTTTGTCATCACCTTCAACCATGCCTTTACCCATAGCCATATATGTTTCTGACACTTTAGCACTGTCTTTGTTTTAAAGAGCTTGAAAGTAGTTGCATACAGTCCTGGGAAAGCCCATGTCATATGCAACTTTTCAGAGCAATCTGAGCATTTTTGGTTTAAGTCAAATTTATTTGTTCCAGATTTGTTAGAATTGGACCTCAGACAAATATCAAGAATTTCACTCATCTCTAATAAATATTCAGCTAGACAGAGTAATAAATCTGTTTGGAGATACTCTAAGTATGAATATTGATATGCAGCAGGATATATAATAACATACTGTATAAAACGAATTAAGATATGGAGAGCAGAAGTCGATAAGCTGCTCCGTATGGAGTGCATCAAGGATAGACCTCAGTATTTGTGATGCTCTCTGTCTGTACAGAGCTCTATGCTTAAAAAAAACCCTGCTCTGTTAGCTTCTCAGACACAGCTCTCTTAACTGGAACTATTTCCCCATCTTCAGAACATTTACTGTTACTGCATCCTGAAAGCTTCATAAACAGACTCTAATAATCATGCAAAGCCAAAACCTTGTTCAAATCTGATTGTATTTTAGTAAATACTGAGCATACAAATGTCCCCAATTCAGCATTTCTAAAGATTCCTGTTAGTGTTTTTTTTGTTTTTTTTACTCAACCACAATTCTGTTGTGCTCCTGTATTCCCACATATATTTCAAGACTGTAATGAATGCATTTAGCAGTAAGTTTGTGAGTAGCCATGATCCTCTTTGCTGGTGTAAATAAATGCATACCATGTGCAAATGATACCACGTGTCTATCTATTAACCCTTTATGAAAGGTCATCTCATTTTTTTCTTTTATTAAATGTTATTTTATTTTTTTTAATATACACAGCATTTAATTTTTAAAATTCAAAGAAGGGGAGTGGGAACCAAAATTCTACCCATTATTACATACATTAAAGCTATTGTCTGGGATTTTGATGGCCTATCCTCAGAATAGGCTACCCATATCTGATAGCTGGAGGTTTGACTCTCAGCACCTCCACTGATCAGCTGTTTGAAGAGGTCACTTGGTCCAGTGACATCACATTTATCGATATGTCCACGGCACACCTCAGTCCCATTCAAGGCAATACAAGCCACAACAGCTATACAATGTATAGCTATGTATGTGTACTGTGCTTCATAAACTGCACCGCAGCAGCCTCTTCAAACAGCGGATCAGCAGGGGTGCCTGAAGTCGGACAGCCACCGATCATATATTGGTGACCTGTCATTAGGATAGCCCATCAATACCAAAATTCTCCACAAACCCTTTAACATTATTTAGTTTTAAGAAATCATCTAACCCTTTTTTAAAACCATCAACTATTCCTGCTGTGACCATGTCCTGAGGTCGACTATTCCACAGATTCACAACTCTTATAAAGAAGTCTTGTTGCCTTCTGCAGTCGGAGGCAGTGAACCCTTGTCTTTTGAGGGGATTTTTACATGGAACAGTTTTTCACCGTATTCTTTGTATGGCCCATTTAGATATTTGTATAGGTTAATCATGTCCCCTCTTACACGTCTCCTCTCAAGACTAAATAAATGTAATTCCTTATCCATCCTTGTTACAGGAAAATATGGTTCCCAGCCAGAGCTTCAGTCCTAGACCACTCAAATATTATATAACATATACTGATATTATTCAGTGAGATTCTCCCATTGAGTGGCCAGAAGCCAGTTGGTCATTGGCCCTTGTTAGCATATCAAAGGCAGGAAGGGCACATTGTAAAAGCAGTTGGCCAAGATTCTCTTGGCCAACAGATTGGGAAGAGATTTGGGTGGTCATGGGGTGGAGTCAGAGGCGTAGCTACCGGGGGGCAGGGGGGAGGGCGACGGCTCCGGGCCCAGTGCCTCGGGGGGGCCCAGCAGGGATGGCCTTAGGCCACCTGTCCTGCGCTGTGGCTGCACTCCGGTCCGGCGCTCCACTCTCTTCCCTGGCTGGCACGCACTATGACCTGATGCTGCATGCAGCATCAGGTCATAGAGCGCGCCGGCCAGGGAAGAGAGTGGAGCGCCGGACCGAAGGGCAGCCGCAGCGCAGGACAGGTAAGAAAGGTTTTTATTTTAACCTTATGTGGCTGGGTGGGCTGATCTGAGGTCTGATGGGGGTACATTCTGCTGATCTGAGGTCTGATGGGGGCACATTCTGCTGATCTGAGGTCTGATGGGGGCACATTCTGATGATCTGAGGTCTGATGGGAGCACATTCTGTTGATCTGAGTTCTGATGGGGGCACATTCTGCTCATGTGAGGCCTGATGGGGGCACATTCTGATGATCTGAGGTCTGATGGGGGCACATTCTGATGATCTGAGGTCTGATGGGGGCACAATACGTTGATCTGAGGTCTGATGGGGGCACAATAAGCTGATCTGAGGTCTGATGGGGGCACATTAAGCTCATCTGAGGTCTGATGGGGGCACATTCTGATGATCTGAGGTCTGATGGGGGCACATTCTGTTGATCTGAAGTCTGATGGGGGATCAGTAGGCTGATCTGAGGTCTGATGGCGGACCAATACGCTGATCTGAGGTCTGATGGTGGCACAATACGCTGATCTGAGGTCTGATCGGGGCACAGAGGGCTGATCTGAGGTCTAGTGGGCGCACAGTGAGCTGGTATGTTTATCATGACTCCTTTTGTTGCATTAATTTTGCTGGCAATTTCTAGATAGATTGCTGCGATAGTTATGTAGAAATATAGTAAATACATGCCGGCACAATAGCAGGCTAAGGGCCAGTTCACATCTCCATTTTTCTATCAGTTATTTGCATCAGTTTTTTTTTTAACCAAAACCAGGTGTGTAGAGTACACAGAGATAAGGTATAATGGAAAGACTTGCACCTGTTCTGTGTGTTCGACCACAGCTGGTTTTAGTTTAAAATAACTGATGCAAAAAAATGTGAATTGGCCCTAATCCTAAAAGGTGAATTCCATATATGGCTGTTATAAGATGCATTCCAACATACATTTACATGAATACATTTCATCAGCGTGCTATATACCTCAGAGTCTATAGATTCCGTATTGATCTGTGGATTCCCATTTTATTTGCGCAAACTGCGTACATCTTTTTTTGGATAGGTCTGAAAATAATCGTACCTGCATATCTATCTACATTGTCCGTTTAATTTCACTGATCCGTAATACACGGTGCAGTGGCTAGTGAATACATTTCATCAGCCTGCTATATACCTCAGAGTCTATAGATACCGTATTGATCCTTTACAATTATAATAATATAATACTGTTACTGTGCACATGGAGAACCCCAGGGTCAGGGGGAGAGGGGGAAGAGCTGGGAGAGGTGGAAGAGGTGGTCGTGGAGGGAGAGGTGGGAATCGTGGTGGTGCAGTGGTCAGCGGTGATGACCGTGGTGTGCGTGGTGACACAGTGCCGGCTGCTGTGGGTAACACGTAAGGACCACAAGCTGTTGGAAACACGTAAGGACCACAAGCTGTTGAGAGAGCCAGAGGGCTGCGACGAGGGAGAAGCCAGGGCCGAGTCACTACTTCCCCAAGTGCTCCTAGAGGTCACGCTCCAGCCCGTACTATGCGCCACTCCTTAGTTTGGGAGTACTTTAAGGATGATGAGGCCGATCCTCGTTTGGTGGTGTGCAAGCTGTGCCACACGTCAATGAGCAGGGGTTCAAAACGCAACAACCTGACCACTAGTAGCCTGCGCAAACATTTGGAGAGAAAACACCCCACCAAATGGTTTGCACTTCTGTCAGCTGGTGACGTTGACACAGTTAGTCCAGCAACTGTGTCTCGTCCAAGCCAGGACGTTGCAGCCTCCAGCCCCTCCAGCTCCATCTCCCTCCCTCTCCTCCACTAATGTGTCCCAGTGCGGCGTTCAACTGTCTCTACCGCAGACATTTGAACGCAAGCGCAAGTACGCAGCCACCCACCCCCATGCGCAAGCTCTAAATGTGCACATCGCCAAGCTGATTAGTTTGGAAATGTTGCCATACAGACTTGTGGAGACAGAATCCGTCCACAACCTTATGGAGGCGGCAGCCCCCCGTTACTCTGTCCCCAGCCGACACTATTTTGCCCGATGTGCCGTCCCCGCCCTGCACCGGCATGTGTCTGAGAACATCACCCACGCTCTCAAAAACGCGGTTTGTGGTAAAGTCCACATGACCACAGATACGTGGACGAGTACCGGTCGCCAGGGACATTACATCTCCCTCACGGCACATTGGGTCAATCTGGTGGAGGCTGGGGCAGAGACCGATCGTGGGGCTGCACATGTGCTACCCACACCACGAATTGCGGGACATAGTTCCGTCTGTGTGTCTCCGGCACATTATGCCTCCACCTCCTCCTCCACCTCCTCCTCCTCCAAAGTGGCAGTGATGCCCCAATCGTCAAGTCTCATTTCCTCGATGGCCAGCAGTTTCAGCACTGTGGTAGGGAAGCGGCAGCAGGCAGTCCTGAAACTGCTGAGCCTGGGGGATAAGAGGCACACGGCTGAAGAGCTCTTACAGGGCATCAGGGGGCAGACCAATGTGTGGCTGGCGCCGCTGAACCTTCAGCCAGGAATGGTGGTCTGCGATAATGGGCGTAACCTGGTGGCGGCTCTGCATCTTGGTGGGCTGACTCACGTGCCATGCATGGCCCACGTGCTCAACTTGGTGGTCCAGCGGTTCCTCAAGACCTACCCCCAGCTGAGTGAGTTTCTCACCAAGGTGCGGCGCATATGCGCCCATTTTCGCAAGTCCACCACCGATGCCGCGACCCTCAGGACTGTGCAAGGGTGGCTACAACTCCCTGTTCACCGGCTGCTGTGTGACGTTCCCACGCGTTGGAATTCGACGTTACACATGCTAGCCAGGGTGTACCAACAACGCAGGGCAGTTGTAGACTGCCAGCTGATCCCCCGAGGTGGTAGTCAGGCCAGTCAGCTTCCTCATGTCTATGCTGAGGAGTGGACGTGGATGGCTGGCATCTGCCAGGTCTTAGGTCCCTTTGAGGAGGCAACAGAGATGGTCAGTGGTGATGCACACATCATCAGTGTCACCATCCCTCTGTTGTGCCTCATCCAGAACTCCTTGAGGAACCTAAGATCTGAGGATTCAGCAGTGTCACAGGAGGTGGGGGAAGACAGTGACATTGAGAGCACCCTGTTGTCAGAGGAGGAGGAGGCTGAGGAGGAGGAAGAAACTCTTGGGCACCATGCATCAGGGGGTGATTCCATGCTACCTGTTGAGAGGGTATGGGCTGAGGAAGATGAATTGGGGTCGGAGGAAGGGGGGGAGGAGGAGATGGAGAGTCCGCTAAGTGAGGAGGCTGAAGGCTTGCGTGTTGGCACAGTAGGGCAGACTTTATGCTTGACTGTCTTTGTCGTGATCCCCGGGTCAAGAGGATACTGTCCACCAATGACTATTGGGTGTACACCCTCCTTGACCCACGCTACAAGGACAACTTTGCCCAACTTATACCCGTGGAGGAAAGGAGCACCCGAGTCACTTTCTACCACAAGGCCCTGGTTCAGAAACTGCTACAGGCCTTTCCAGACCAGTCGAGCAACAGGGGGCGGACTGCAGTGGCTGAAGTTGGAGAGGAGAGGAGGGGGAAAGTCAGTGTAGGCGCCAAGGGCAGGGGTACACTATTCCATGCTTTTGCCAAGTTTCTTAAACCCCAGCAAGACAGTACGACACAGCCACAGGGCAGGCAGAGCAGGGCGGAACAGTACCGCAAGATGGTGAGGAAGTATGTCGCGGACCAGACCAACGTCCTGACCGATAACTCCACGCCATATAATTACTGGCTGGCCAAGCTGGACAGGTGGCCAGAACTTGCGCAGTATGCTCTTGAGGTGCTTGCCTGCCCTGCTGCAAGTGTACTGTCTGAAAGGGTTTTTAGTGCTGCCAAGGGTATCATTACGGACAAATGGACGCGCCTGTGCACCAACAACGCCGACATCCTCACGTTCATCAAGATGAACAGGTCATGGATATCCCCCCAGTTCTCATCCCCACCTCAGGCTACCTCCTAAATTGCTTGCTTTCCTCCTCCTCCTCTTCATCTGAGTTGCATATGCAACAATTTTTCAGGAAAGTCATCCGGCTTCCTACTAACAATTTTTCAGGAAAGTCATCCGTCTTTCTACTAATAATTTTTCAGGAAAGTCATCCGGCTTTCTAAAAACAATTTTTCAGGAGTCATGCGGCTTTGTAACCAAATTTTTTATGAAAGGCCATGGGGTTCTATACACACAGTGCTGACGGATTGTCCACCACCTCCTCAGACAACACTGGTAAATCCCCACTGTCAGCACACTGAGACTGCAAAAGGTCTTGCGAATTGGGGCAGAGAATGTTCTGGGGTAGCACATCAGAGAAGGGGTGACTATGGGATTCCAGGGAGTACGTGACCACATGCAATCTCCATCTAAATAGTCTTCATCTAAAAAGTCATACTGAGGCTCACCACCATGCTTTACACTGCAATCTTATTACTGAGGCTCACCACCATGCTTTACACTGCTATCTTATTGAAAGACAGACAATCAGGGGTTCACTGCCAGGTTGTCAGGCAGCATTTTTAAGTGGGTCACCATTACCGTGTCCCTCAAAATTGCCTTGGGGTCATCGCCAGACTATTTTTATGAAAGGCCATGGGGTTCTATACACACAGTGCTGACGGAAGTCCATCAGCCTTTCTAAACACAATTGAATCTGTCCCATCACGAGAAAGTCCCCCCAAGGAGTCCCCACTGTAACTTGCTTCCCATACAACTACCTCACCCCCCGACACCTGTGTCTCGCCATTGTCCACCACCTCCTCAGACAACACTGGTAAATCCCCACTGTCAGCACACTGAGACTGCAAAAGGTCTTGCGAATTGGGGCAGAGAATGTTCTGGGGTAGCACATCAGTGAAGGGGTGACTATGGGGTTCCAGGGAGTACGTGACCACATGCAATCTCCATCTAAAAAGTCATACTGAGGCTCACCACCATGCTTTACACTGCAATCTTATTACTGAGGCTCACCACCATGCTTTACACTGCAATCTTATTGAAAGACAGACAATCAGGGGTTCACCGCCAGGTTGTCAGGCAGCATTTTTAAGTGGGTCACCATTACCGTGTCCCTGAAAATTGCCTTGGGGTCATCACCAGACTATTGGCCAGATTTAGAAAAAATGGTGCAATTAGGGAGCCTCAGAGGCATCCCTACATGCTGCCCCTGGTGTTTCCTATGCATTTCCAAGGTGTTTCCATCATTTTCTGAGGTTTTCAGATGTTGGGGCAAACTTGACTGTGCAGAACCTTTGGCCCCTGCAAAAATATTTGGGTCTCCCATAGACTTTAATGGGATTCGTGATTCGGCCCGAACCCACGAATCCTGCGAAAAATTCGGGCCGAATTCCGAATCCCCGAATCTTTTAGGATTCGCTCAACTCTAGCTATGATGCATCATCATGCTGCAAAAAAACACAGCACAAAGTGACCTGCACTGCGAGCTTTCAAGCCACAGTATGTCAATTTGAGCTGTGGAAAACCAGCAGCAGACCCGTGTCTTGTGTATTCACCCCGATATTCTTGGTGTAACAGAATTAATATTTAAACACAAAGGGGTTCACTGAAACCACACACTCCAGGTATTTCTAATTGATTGCAAATGTAGCTCAGTCAGTTTACCCTAAGGGTGGGTTCACACGTTGCATTTTGGTGATGCGTTTTGAAACGCATCGGGCTAAACCCATATGCATTTTCACAAAAACGCGTGCGTTTGGTTGATAAAAACGTGTTTAGCGTTGTAATATTAATGATAATGATTAACAATGCTAAACATATGTTTCTATCAACCAAATGCATGCGTTTTGGTGAAAACGCATATGCTTTCAGTGTGAACCCACCCTTACTGACATACTCCAGTGTTGTTAAAATGGCAATTTTTATGTGGGCTGACAGAGGGTTTGTGCCAGGGCTGCTTTTTAGTCCCAGTCCTGCCCTGCACAGTTGAGAGGCACTACGTCCCAGGCTGTTGCAGAGAGAACCAGTAGGGTTAGTAGGCGGTGGGGAGGAGCATGACGCTGTGTCCACAGTGATCTCCTCTCTACTACAGCGGAATGACGATAGATTAGTAGATCATATCACACTTCCGTCCGCTGGCTGTGACAAATGGTGTTAAGCGAGCGGACAGAGGAGTGGCATGGTCTACTAATCTATCGTCAGTCCGCACCTCCGTCCGCTGTAGTGATGGTGCAGGATAGCACTGTTGCAGCAGGAAAGCTGCAGCATGATGCTGTGAACTAATCTACTGTCACAGCATCATGCCGCACCTCCATCCAATCGCTTCTCTGCCAGGTGAGACAGTGCTCTCCTGCACCATCACAACAGTGGTGTAAAGCGAGCGGACTGAGCTACGGCAATATATTGTGAACTTTAGCTTCTGTCACAGCGTCATACTGCACCTCCGTCTGCTTGCTTTTCTGCCCTAAGCTGTCACGGCGTGATGACCTGAGCACGCCATGACGTAACTCCTCCTCCCTGTCCCTCGCGCCATTTTATCCTTTCTGGCTACTAGTGTCTAGTGTCCCAGAGCTGCAGATAAAAACTCAGTTTCCCGCCTGTATCTCTGGTTTTATAGTACACAGATCCACATGATACAATTTGAAATCTGAGCTGCTCGTATTTAAAATGGAACCAAAAACATGGTTCTCTGGGCTATAGAGGCCAGGATAAGGGCCTCTGAAGTGGCCCTCCATCCTCTTAGCGTGACTCATCTCATACATAAAGTGACTCTTCTCAGCTCATTTGCATATGGCTTTGGAGACGATTTTTAATAGGTAAACGAGCGAGTTTTAACATAAAAGAGACAATGCTTGAGGGGACTGTTAGTTTAGTGATGTAAAATCTGGGGACAGGTTTCCTTTAACATAGGAGTCCCCTTGTTTTTTAGTCCTATTACTCCTATATTTTACTGCATTATGTGGTAGAGTATTTAGACTAGGGTATGTAGAAAGTCTATTGTACTGTACTTAACAGCAAAGATGATCTAGCAGTTTATACAGTCATCTTTCTAATACAATATTATAACCACAACTAGTAGTATGTGCCTGTGAAGTTGGAAACATGTGTTTGGGAAGCCACTAAGTGGGGGTCCCACTCAAGTATGTTTCGGGGCCCCCCCTCCCCCTGTGCTGAACCTCTAGCTACACCTCTGGGTGGAGTCGATAAGGGAGGGAGGCTGGGACACAGGAAGATATATCCCAGGTAAAACTTTGGATGCTCTCTCTCTTCCTGCCAGCCCCTTGGACAAACGGCACTTCTGGAGCAAGCTTAGGCTATATGTGTGCATGTATATAAGTATAATATCCCAGTAGACTTTATATGTGTACATATAGATATTTGTAGTCTGCAACTGTATTACCAGTAGATTATATATATATGCTGTTTATGCATGAGTCTCTATATGTACATGTACTATTGGTCAAGTACTGGATGTGAGTTGGATAGCAGTGTAGATCCAGTATACGATATATTGGTGGACTCTGGATATACTTTATAAACATACACATTATTAGCCACATTGTTTAGCATCCAGGGAGGGCAGGAATGGAGGCAGCTGTGTGTGGTGGTGTCCTCTATGTACTGCGTTATTTGTAGTGTCTGTATCTTTATGTAATGTCCATTGTTTTATTATCTCTGTTATCAGTAAAGTATTTTTATATATAAGTATCAGCGAGGGTTGTATGTTACTCCTGGGGTGTATGAAGGACTGGAGGGGTGTATATAATACACTAGATACACGGGTTATATAAGAAACAAAGACAACAGCTTAGGAACAGAATAAAAGGGAAGGAATTGGAGATAGACATAAATCTCCAATTTCCAATAAGCAAAAATTCCCTTCATCAATCTTCATAACTATTATGACTAGAGATGAGCGAGCATGCTCGGCCGAGCATGCTCGGGTGCAATTTTCACGTATTTGCGTACGCATTTTAAAATCGGTACGCTAATGAATACACATATTTTAATCTGTACACTAATGCGTTCGCATTTTAAAAATGTGTACGTTATGCGTACACATTTGTGTACAGATTAAAATATCCGTATGCATTAGCGTACCGATTTTAAAATGCGTATGCAAATACGTGAAAATTGCACCCGAGCATGCTCATCTCTAATTATGACCATTATTAGGTTAGTTGCTCTTCTTTGTACATTCTATGGACTGGAGCCCAGAACTGAACCCCATATTTCATTGACCGTCGGTTCACTAAAAATGCAGCTCTTACCTCCACTGGCAAGCTGGCAGTTATTGGGAAGGAATGGTTCTTTCCCGATAATTGCCTGCTCAGATGGTTTGTCTGTTTTACAATTTTTCTGGGAATGAATCTTCCTAGTGGCAGAGAACTGGTGGTTGTTAAATTGCTAGTAAATGTATAGTAAAATGTTAAAAAAGCAGCAAATTTACCACTGTCTTATTTCTTTCGAACCAGTTAATTTTCAGTTTTTAAGGTTCAAATAGCATATTCCTTATGACAAGTGCAACATGATTCATTTAGCCAAAGGAGAGAAATCTGCTTATGTAGATTTCATTAATACAATCACTTCAGGGAGGTAATTATTCAGCATTATACCGAATAGTCAACTCTTAAAATTCAGTGTTCTCAAGTCTGTGGCAAGCTCACAGTGTGAAGTTTGCCACGTAAATGAATGAAGATATAGAACACAAGTCATGTGCCCTCCTGCACTACTTTCTTTATAAAAGGTGAATCCATGACGCTGTTCCTATCATAGGATCTAGTGCCATGGTCTCAACAAAGCATCTAGTTATGCATTTACCTATTTTGCACACTGTATTAATACAATCTTCACTGTATTAATACAATCTTTTCGTTTGTAGTGTGCTTATTGTAATTTATGTATTTATGTAGCTGTATGCAAATGAGTTATTGCTTAATGATAATTACAGTATACTGATGACCCAAACACAAACAAATTGATTAAAAATAAAGTAATAAAGTTTATTATACTTAGCTTCGTGCAAATATGGAAATGATGGAAAAACCTAGTGAGCCCCGTCTGTTTCAAATACAGCCTAGGTAAAGATGAATCAGCAATTTCTTTCTGGACACGAACGAACCACAGTTGTTGTTCCAGATGAGGCTGATATGAATTGGTCTAAGGAGAACCTTTATTCAGTGTAGCTGCTCCAACCCCCTCCCTTGGAAGAGGGAGGGCTTGTAAGGGGCAGCGTGTGAATAACCACTGGTGACATGGGCCCCATCTGTTAACTATAAAACATGGATTTATATTACATAACATGCTTCCTAAAATCTGGAGAATATTGATGTCCCCCCCCATCTGGGAAAACAGAGTCCGACAATATATCATAATTTCTCCCCGAGTAACTGATAGCTCAATTCATTATGGTTCTCAGGAAATAAGAGAATGTTTATGTTACCTCCTAGAACCTTTCCCAGATGGCGGTAGACAGACCTTTAGTCTCAGTCAGGGTCAAAGAGGTCACCTGTCTCCCACGCTGGCTGCGGAGAGACATTGAATTAATCTATCTATATACCCATATATCTATATTATATGGTATATGGTCTTACACTAAAATGAGACATAAATTTACCTCCGATTACACTCCACCCCTGGCTCATTTTAGTGTAAACACTTCTTAAGGGGATAGTTGTTACATTGTTTCTACTTACATCTGGTAATACATACACACATAATACGTACACAGCAATATATTACAATGCTCACAATTACTTCCAATAACAGAACCTCTTCTACAGGTATAGCCTAATCATTTGACAGAAAACTACCGGACTATTGGATTTCTAAAAAAAACAAAATAAAAACTGTGTGTTGGACTAACAAGAAGTATCTCACTGAGGTCTTCTTCACTTCTGATCTTCTTGGATAATAAAGTCAAATGTCCATTTCTTGAAGTTTGTTGTTACAAAGTTCAGTCTATGACCCCTCCTTATGTATGTGAAGGGGTAGCAGGTGTAGATGTCCGTGCAGATCTTAGAGCCTCTTATCAGTGGGTTATAGACAGTCCATTACCTTGTCTGTGGGAGGAGCTTTGACACAAGGACCTCCCCCTTCCTCACTGGTCTGCAGATCATTGCATCAGCATAGCAGACCAGTGGTTGAAGCCTTTCCTTGCTGGGTGACAGTCAGGTCACTGAATACTGTCTCTTACCACACCTTGTTGACTTGACGTAGCAGCCCCTGGACTTTCTGAGGTTGCCAGTCCTGGCTCTTTTTAGCTGCACACAGGAAAGATGTACTGAACAGTTCCACACAATCAAGAAAATGTCAATTCAAAAACTCAGTTCATATTAGAAAAAGCCGTTGATGAGGTGATTTCCTCTCCATCTCTGCATCAAATGGATCAAATAAAACAAATGTCCTTAGAACTTTTGTCAGTCCAACACTGTATATAAATAACTCTTACCAATGATACCACAGTAGTCCTCTGCCAAAGAAAATAAACTTTTCTGAAATTCTAAACTTGATCTTAAGTACACACAGTACTGCACATTAAACAATAGCAATGCATGGGTATTAGTTTTTTCAGTGTAAAACCTTTTAAACCAAATAAAACACAACCTCATCAATATCAGTTTATTCATGACCCTTCTTGAGATACCCAATGCTGTTTGGTGTTAACTTAATGTGTTGTTTTGTGTATTTTGCACACTTTGTAGAAGTACCCAGCTTTCCTGGAGGTGGAAATGAATGTACTGTTTTTCCCTTGAATCAACACAGAACTTATCTTTCATGGGGGAAGAGGGGATGGGCACAAAGGATGTCTTTGTGTCTGGGACATCCACCCGTCCTTCCCCCTAAATCATTTAAGTCCACCCCTTCTGGTCGGACTGTGTGATCCTTCCCCTTTCTATTAGTCTGGTCTCAACTGTCCATGAGGACAGATCTCTGATGTTTGGAGTACCGTTAACATAATACAAGTAACCACAAACATTGAAACAAACAAATCAGACAATACAGACATGAACACATAAAGGGCCCATTGGAAACGTTTCATTGTATTCAATAGGAAAAAATGTAGAGCTCAATCAAAAACATTTGGTACCAAAAAATATCCCAAGAAAGAAAATAAAAATAAAAATCCCCAATGCGCATTATACTCCATACACATTTTTCATTTATTCATTTCCTACATATCCACACACAGTTCTGCTGAGCATCCATCAGTCTTCACACCTTCAAACACATTCTACACAACTACAACTTCAAGCTGCATGCATTCACATTCCACTGAGTGAGTCGACTCCCATCCACACAGCTTTCCTGAATACAGATACACTCACGGAAAACCATCCTGTTGGGGGGGGTAACAAAGAAACATACATTAAGTGAATCAATTGCTGGCAAGTAATACCATTGTCTTTGTTTGTTCACTACTACAACACATTGTTATTGGAAAGACACACAAGCACCCCACACTGGGCACATAACTATTGTCTTGGCTCTTGCACATTTATAAGCTGCTAGGAAGAGAAAAAAGAAAAGTTATTAATTGATCTTTACTCTTCTGTGTCAGATATATAACCAATCTGCAGCAACAACAAAGGAACATTTCTAAACCTTAAGTCACTTACAAATTCTTGCCTGCTCCTCACACCCCTCCCTTTTCCATAGTCCCTCTTGCTCTTATCTAAGGAATGTTTGTTGAGCAGACTGGGCGAAGACTGGGGGATGGATCAGCCCACCATCAGCCCCCCCCCTTCCTGACTCTTAACTCCAAGGATTCATCCAGCTTTCCTGAAACTTCAACAAACAGCAGACTAGTTGGGGGATAAGACTTATACAATACCACCATCTATTTGGCTATGGGTATTGTTCAACCTTCTTCAAACCTTCTTCAAACAGTTTCAACCTTTCACATCAACCAGACAATACTTTATGGCCAACATATCTTCTTAGTGCTAGCCATATTGGCCCACACTAGGTTACAATGCTTATTCTTTCATTACGGTTCCAACCTCTAATGCTATGGTCACAGATCTTTCCTACTTGAACACCCACATAGCATTAGGTTCAACAAAACTTAAACAGTTTATTTCTAAACACAAGTGCCTTTCTGATGGTGGACACTTGGGCTCTTTTATCTCTTGAAACAACTCCTTTGCATTTTTCCCATCTTTTTCCTTCTCTTTGGATCTTACTGTGTGTAATTTACCCTGCTGTTTTAGATCTTTCCAACGCTCTAGCAAGTCAGGAGTAGGAATGCCATCTATCTCCTCCTTGCTGACTCCACTGTTCAAAAGATCTAAAACCATTTGCCTTTGTTTAATTTTCATTCTCTCATTTCCTGTATATTTTTGTACAGGTCTCCTCTACATAATTCTGATCCCCAGAAGCTGAAGCTCTCTGTGTAACCTCTCTTTTTGAGTTTGTCTATCTCCTCATCTGATGACGACAATCCTGACCACTCACCCACAGCATCCCATTTATCTTGCTGAATTAGAGTTCTTCCTCTAAAAGCACTTCTGTCACCTGGGAGTGATCCCTGTTTTTTCCGTCTGCGTTTTTGCATAGTACGGACTACATAATGGGAAAACTGATTACTCAATTCCCCATTATGCTTCTCAATGTCCCTCATACAGGTCCGCAAAAGCACCAATTGCTCCGTAGCTGCCTGCAGCTCCTGCTCAATGGCCTCTCGCTTCGCTGTCTCCTCCTGAAGAGCCTGCACACAAATCCATCCCACACTTGCGGCCGCTTTCCTCTCAGAAGGGTTATACCGGGACAAATCCAAACCCACAGCTGCTTGACAGGGGTCAGCCAAGCACTGGGGAGCAACATATTTGTTGCACTCACGGGCTATTGGGGCCCAGTGTCCGGAGCTAAGCACCCAAGAAGGTAACGGACCCGTGTGCTGATTCTTTCCCCTTCCAAACCATGAAAATGAAAATGCCATTCTTTCCTAGTCACAATATCTAACTTTCTCTCTGAACCTATGTTATAGCCCAACCTCCAACAGATAATTAGGTACTAGGCACAAACATACACAACTTTCTCAATATTAGTAACTAGGCCTTAACAATAATACTTTACAATAATAATTATGCAAGGGTCAGTATACAGTAATTACATCCCACTTCTGACACCAAATGTATGCAAATGAGTTATTGCTTAATGATAATTACAGTATACTGATGACCCAAACACAAACAAATTGATTAAAAATAAAGTAATAAAGTTTATTATACTTAGCTTCGTGCAAATATGGAAATGATGGAAAAACCTAGTGAGCCCCGTCTGTTTCAAATACAGCCTAGGTAAAGATGAATCAGCAATTTCTTTCTGGACACGAACGAACCACAGTTGTTGTTCCAGATGAGGCTGATATGAATTGGTCTAAGGAGAACCTTTATTCAGTGTAGCTGCTCCAACCCCCTCCCTTGGAAAAGGGAGGGCTTGTAAGGGGCAGCGTGTGAATAACCACTGGTGACATGGGCCCCATCTGTTAACTATAAAACATGGATTTATATTACATAACATGCTTCCTAAAATCTGGAGAATATTGATGTCCCCCCCATCTGGGAAAACAGAGTCCGACAATATATCATAATTTCTCCCCGAGTAACTGATAGCTCAATTCATTATGGTTCTCGGGAAATAAGAGAATGTTTATGTTACCTCCTAGAACCTTTCCCAGATGGCGGTAGACAGACCTTTAGTCTCAGTCAGGGTCACAGAGGTCACCTGTCTCCCACGCTGGCTGCGGAGAGACATTGAATTAATCTATCTATATACCCATATATCTATATTATATGGTATATGGTCTTACACTAAAATGAGACATAAATTTACCTCCGATTACAGTAGCACAAAATATATAATATACATATTGAAAAGTAGGCAGACATATTATAATACAATTTATCCCTATAAATGGCCCATAGTGCCACTGTATTCCACAGCACTTCAGATGGTTCATGTACAAATCAAAAGACATCACAAAATTACAGGATAATAACTAAAATATTAGGCGTGAGGGCCCTGCTTGCAAGAGCTTACAATCTATTAATAATCTATTACTTCAGCCCTAAAAGACGCATCACAAGATTAAAATGAGCATGTAATTCTGAGCCTTGAGTTGATTACACAGGTCCCACTCTTGCGATACAGCTGAGTTTCCCAAGGGACACAGTAAAGTGTCCCCTTATGTGCCCCCAACAAATTATGGTCTTCCCTTATGTTCTCCCAACAAAATATGTGCCCATATAGTGTTGCCAAAATGAATACTCACCTAGCCTACATTCCCACGATGAATAGAGTTGATTTCTTAGTGCAGATCCATATAAGCCCCAAATTAATGCATAGGTATGTATGAAAAAGTGTCTCGATACAGGATCCTTCAACTTACAATATTAATTGGTTCCTGGATAACATTGTATGTTGAAAACATTGTAACTTGAGCGCAAAACTCTATGGAAAACTGGTAATGGGTTCCAGACGCAAAATGTCATCCCAAGACAGAGAGATGAGCTTGTCCCACAAAAAAATATTCTATAGTTTTCAAACCAGCACCTGGATCTGGATACATCTGTAATTGTATGTAATTAAAAATTTTGTATAGCCACTGAGTTATTCAATAAAATTTATCTGCATAGCGCCACCTACTGTTTGTGTTTTTCTTATTTCTTTGTCCTACTTAATGAAAAGGCCGCTCATGCTCAGTTTCATCCTTCAACTGCCTCCTGAGCTGTCATAGGGAGAGCTATAGAAGAAAGACACACTCCCTGAGAAAAGACACTCCCCTTGAGCTGCCAACGTGATATAAATCTAGCAGAGTAATGAATGGGGAGATGGCTGGTTCCATGTGAGGTACAGGGCTGGTTCTAGCTTTGTTAGAAGGAGCTTATCGTGTACTATACGATGTCTGATTTTCATTTTTTACATTAATCATGGGATAACACCTTTAAGAAAAATAAGCAGTTAGTTAAAGGGGTTGTCTGAGTTATGTAATACTAAATAAATAAATAAATAAATAAATAAATAAAGCACTTTAAATATATAAATAAGCTGAGCAAGTGTTAGACAAAAAATATATATTTCCTCATTTCTCTAGTTCTGTTCTGGCCCTCTGTTGACATGCAGTGGCAGAGCTGTGTTGGCATGTAACAACAATCTCTGAGGTTTTCGTCAAGAATATTTGTGGGTGTTAACAAGGACTGTATTTCCCCTCCCACAGCTCTGCAAAGGGAGTGAATAAAAGTGCTATCCTGCCTGCAGCCTCACTGCTGGGATACTCATGCTATATGTGTGTACTACAGGTCCCAGCCATACAGTACAATGACATTGCTGATACACAGAGGATCTTCCCCCTACCTGTATTTGTGCGATGTTCTGCAGACACTTTCTCATAGCCAGTAGAAGAGTACATAAGAGAGAACTCCTCCAGTCTTTGTCAGCTCTGTGTTTGCAGGGTGAGACAGAATCTTGTGCACAGCATTTATCTCTTCAGTGTCTAGAGAAGAGGAAACCCTGCAGCTGCTCAGTATCTGAGGCAGCGCCTCCAGCCCTAAGTCGGTGCTGATGGCAGAAGGGGTTAAACTTTTCTGAAGAATCCAGAGGGAAGGGAGACACAGGGCAGACAACACAGCCAGAAGATGGCAGTGCAGGGGGAATGGCTTGTCTCTCCAGCATCTATCCAGTTTCTGCTTTAGGAACCTGCCCTTGTAAAAGAATGATTTGGGATAGTAACATGGATCCAAACCAAAGATTCAGTTTAAGACAAGATGATGGTTACATCTCATAATTATTTGTTGTTGCTTTTTTTTTCTGCAACCTGGAAGATGCATAGAGTTATCACATTTGTAAAGAAGAATTTAATAAGGGAAAGGCTAATTTTTTCATGGAGATGAAGCGCCACAAATGGAAATTATCAGCAGGGAAGAGCTTGATCTGTGTTTTCTTGCCCCTGGAACACAGCTTTTATTCTCTGTTGCTGATGAATGGTTTTTAATGTGCAGGAGTACTACACAGTAAAACATATTGGTGCAATAAACCTCAAGCTCTGTAGCCTTATTTATTATTGAAATTGTTTATTTTATCACTTTAGAAGTGAGTAATAGCATCTGATATTGTGCTCTCTCCTGGGATATCTATGTATATTGAGAAAGATAAATAGACATGCATACAGAGATGCAACTGTAATATAGATGGAGAGACACAGATAAACGGTTTTCTCACTTTAGCTCCGGAATATTTCCGGATTATCATGTCTGGAGATTTACCAGAGTTGGCCTTTCACACATGTAGCTATCACCCTGAAGATGTCCCATGTCAGGTGCGTTCTCACTAGTGAGAGAAGCGAGCTTCGAATCATAGATCCAAAATTGCTTTGTTCAAAACTTCGGATTAATGCTGTAGGGGTTATCCAACTCCTAAAAAGCCGCCCCATATGTCCGGGTCTCTCAGAGAGGTTGTACTTACCTGGCTCCCTGGCACCTGTCTCACTTCTGAAGCATGAACAGCCGCCACTGCATCTCCCTGTCTCACAGATGAAAATATTCTGCATCGGGGGGAGGGGCAGCCAATAGCGGACCGCGATGGGAACAGGCCTCTGTAGCGTCTCCCACGATGCCGGTATTTTTCTACAAGGACTGTCACTAATGAGCACTTCCATTATTTACCTCCCCCTCCTCCCCACTTGCTTTAAGTAGAAAAAAAAAACTTGCCTCCTCCATTTGCTGGCGGTGAACGCATGCTGCTGACTGGATGTTGAGGACAGGACCTGTGAGATGCCATCATGCTGGAGCATAGTTCCTGTCCTGTGCATCAAATCAGCAGCAAGTGTTCACTGCAGCGCGATCAAATGGAGGAGGTGAGGTTTTTTTTTTTAAGAAGAAGAATCAGAGAAGGGGGCACTAATGGGGGCATTACTCTTACTGAGGGCACTAATGGGGGGCATTATTTTTACTGGGGTGTACTAATGGGGGGTATTATTTTTACTGGGGCACTAAGGGGCATTATTCTTACTGGGGCGCACTAATGGGAGCATTATTCTTACTGGGGGCACACTAATGGGGGCCATTATCCTTACTGGGGGCACTACTCTTACTGGGGGCACTAATGGGGTCATTATTCATACTGGGGCATACTAATGGGAGCATTATTCTTACTGGGGGCACTGATGGGGGCATTCCTTCTACTGGGGGCACTAATGGGGGCATTATTCTTACTGGGGTGCACTAATGGGGGCACTAATGAGAGGCATTATTCTTACTGGAGGGCACTAATGGGAGGAATTATGCTTACTGGTGCACACTAATGGGAGCATTATTCTTACTGGGGGGCACTAAAGGGGGCAGTATTAATTCTGGGATGCGCTAATGGGGGCATTAATATTATTGGCGGGGCACTGACCTCAGCCTGTCCCTGGCAATGTTTTTTCCTGTTCCTTTGCTGCTCCACATTGGTGTCTCTTGAACCCTGCCTGCCCCATGTGGGCCAGCTGTCAACTAAACTCCAGGAGGTACCGGCCTGGTGGATCCCCTGCAGACTGCCAGTCCTTAGGAGTAGTCCCAAGTCAAATCTGTTTGGTTGACACAGTGATTCCACACTCACTGCCTAACAGAAGAATAGGCAGAATCGCTCACAAAGCCTTTTTTAAAGTGGTAGGCATGTAAAAAAAAAATACATGATACAAACCCCCAAAAACAATTTTAATTCCAAGTTGTAATACAACAAAACAGGATAAACACCAAAAAAGCTGAGCTTCCCTAAAGAAAATTTTGACCAGCTTAGAGAGAAATAGCTCTTGGGAATAAACAGTTCAAGAACAATTAAAAGACTATTGGGGTCATTTATCAAACTGGTATAAAGTAGAACTGGCTTAGTTGCCCATAGCAACCAATCAGATTCCACCTTTTATTTTCGACAGCTCCTTTGGAAAATAAAAGGTGGATTCTGATCAGTTGCTATGGGCAACTAAGCCAGTTCTACTTTATACCAGTTTTATAAATGGCCAGATAAGTGGATAAATAGAAATATAAAGGGCAATACATCACAAACAGAATTCATTAAAATTAGGCTAGTATCACACTGCCTGAATGCCCGCCAGACCCGCCAGACCGGTGAAGATCTGGCCACAACCTGGCAAATTTTTCACTGTATTTTTTTCTCCACTGAGGAAAATCAAAAGTCAGATGAAATACAGAGTGTCAAAGTAAACTCCCAATAAATGTGACATGACTGACCCAGGAAGGAGTGCAGCAGCATCTTAAAATGATTAAAATAGACAAATCATCTAATCTAGATTTCATACACCCCTGTATTCTAAGAGAATTAAGCAATGTAATAGACAGACCCTTATTTCCGATATTTAAGGATTGCATAATGACAGGGTCTGTTCCACAGGATTGGCACTTAGCAATTTTGGTGCCATTATTCAAAAAGGGGTCAAAAAACCAAGCCCAGAAACTATAGGCTGGTAAGTTTAACATGTCGTGGGTAAACTGTTTGAAGGTTTTCTAAGAGATGCTATAATGGAGTATCTGAATGAAAATAAGTGTATAACACGTATTAGCACAGTTATGAGGGATCGGTCCTGTCAAACTAACCTACTCAGTTTCTATGAGGAGGTAAGTTCTAGAATTGACTAAGGTGAATCAATGGATGTCGTATATCTGGACTTCTCCAAAGCATTTGACACTGTACCACATAAAAGGTTAGTACATAAAATGAGAATGCTTGGACTGGGGGAAAATGTCTGTATGTGGGTAAGTAACTGGCTCAGTGAAAACAGAGGGTGGTTATTAACGGTACACACTCAGATTGGGTCACTGTCACTAGTGGGGTACCACAGGGGTCAGTATTGGGCTCTTTTCTCTACAATATATTTATTAATGATCTTGTAGAAGGTTTGCACAGTAAAATATACATTTCTGCAGATGACACTAAACTGTGTAAAGTAATTAACAGAGCAGAGAAGTGGCAGATGAGATTTAACTTTTTCAAACATCCGTATGAATGGGTCCTCATTCGTTCCATAATTTTGTGGAGGAGTGCAAACCCATTCATTTCAATGGGGCTGCAAAACAACTCATTCATTTCCTTGGCGCCACAAGAAAGATAGAGCAAGTCCTATTCTTGTCCACAATCCATGTTTTGCGGATCAACAATTTGTGCACGGCAAAACACTACGTCTACATGCATAACACTATGCCGTCGGAATGAGTCCTTACGGTGACAAGAGGACATCCAGTACTTCCACAAGAAAGAAGGTTTCTACACCAACATAAAATGGGATTCTTTACTGAAAAAGCATTGAGACTATGAAACTCTGCCAGAGGAGTTGGTGATGGTGAACTCACTAAAACAGTTCAAGAGGGGCCTGGTTTTCTTGAGGGAAATAATATTTATCGGTTATAGTTATTAGATTTCTGGATAAGGATCGTTGATTCAGGGATTTATTCTGATTGCCTGATTGGAGTTGGGAAGGAATTTTTTCACCTAAAATGAAGAAACCTCTGGGTCAACTATGCTGCATAACAGGCTGAACTGAAGTGACATATGTGTTTACCATCATTTTATAGACAATCATCTCGGCTATCTCATACATAAACTCGACTTGCAACTATTTAGTATATGATTAGTTTTTGCTCCTGGTGGTGGAACAATCTTTTTCTTCTTGTATACTACAAATTACAACCTGGTCTCAAATTACCTAATAGCTCAGTGTGTTATTAAGTCGATTGTCAAGCAAAAGGTCATTGGTCCAAATCCAGGAGCAGTCATGAAGAAGATTTACCAAGAAAAGAGAAACAGCATCATCTAGCTCATCGACAGCGGTATCTCAGCCAAGAAAATTGCCAAAATGCATCATGTGAGTGACATCATGACAGTTTGATAGAATATGAAATTAAGTCCATCCATCCATTCAAAGCCAAGAGGTGGATGTCCAGGCAAAATATTGGAGTCAACAAGTCGGCTTATCACAAGGTATATCAGTTCTGGCACAGCAAACACAGCAGTGGAGGTGGCTTGTATGATTCGTAATAGTGAGATCAGAGACGTCCATGCAAGTATCGTGTGACGCCCATTACAATAGTCTGGAAAGGTGTCCTGAAAAAAGGTGAAAAAGCCTCCACTTATCCAATATCATCATAAGAAGTGCTGGCTCAAGTTTGCAAAAAAAAGTACAAAGTGGACAGTAGAAAATTGGAAATGGGTGACTTGGAGTGATAAGATGTAAGTGAATAGACTGGGCTCTGATGGGTGCAAATGGGTTTGGAAGAAACAAGGCAAAAAGGGGCTAAAGGATCAAGAACTGTCAAGTTCTGTGGAGGAAACCTAATGACATGGAGTTCAAGCTGAATACTTGACCAGGAGTGATAGCTGAATGCTGAGCTATATGTGAGCATCAAGAAATTAGGTTAAACCACAATATACACAGTTTTAGGAGCTCTCTCAAAACTCTTCTTTTTAGGTTCGCCTATCACATCCCCTGATCTAACTCTGCTCCATATATAGACCATCATTTCCTGAACCTGATCCTCCACCAAACTCTCCACTGCACCCAGAAGCACTTCATATATTAGCTGATGACTGGCTCATACATCTCTATATTTGCTCCCTATTTTCCCAAGATGGCTGGATCATTGTACAAAACAAGCACTTTACCTTTTGTGTAACCCCTATTTCCTCATAAATTGTAAGCTCTAGCGAGCAGGACCCTCATTCGTCTTGTTGTAATTATTGACATGTCTGTTGCTATGTTATTTATGATTGTAAGTACATGAACCCCTGAATTGTAAAGCGCTGAGGAATATGTTGGTGCTACATAAAGATTATTATTATTATTATTTTTGTTCAAGACGAGTTACTTCGTACACTTTAGTACTATGAGTATGAAAAGGATGACATAGCGTTCCAGCAGGACAATGACCTGAGGCATACATCGAGATTGGTGAAGAATGACAATGAAGTAGAGGTGCGGGATTTGCCCCCACAGTCCACAGACCTCAAACCAATTGAACACTTGAAGGTAGAGTTGAAGAAAAAGCTGTATTCGTACCCAAGTGATTTGACCAGTATGTATCAACATTGGGAACGTGTAGAAGAGACCTGGGAACAGATTTCAGTTGAGATATGCTTGAATCTGATCAAGAGTATGCCTAGAAGGATTCAGGCAGTGTTGAAAGCCAAAGATGGATTTACAAAATACTAACAAAATAATAAAAATTTAAATTTAGAATTTTAGGAACAAAACAGTAATAATGCAGTTGCATGACAAGAATCTGCATAACTAATCAAATGCATGATAGTTGCAAGTCCAATTTAGGTATGAGATAGTCAAGATGATGGTCTATAAAATGATGGTAGTCTCACGTTCAAAGCTGCAGTGAATGGTGAGATATGAAGTCTGAAAGTCAAAATTCAAAACATTGTTACCATTTTGCTCATCAGTGCATGTCTCCATGAGTATACAAGCAATGGACATTTTTGGGCCCCATGTCTTTCCTGGTCTTGTATAATGTCTGAAGAACCAACAATGGTGTTAAATGTGATGGTGACTACAGTCTGTAAGTTAGAGAATTATTCTTAGGCTCAGGGTTGATGCCATGAAAACATAAAGAAAAGCACCAGGTGCAGTACAGCAGTGACCAAGAACATAAGCAAGGCCTCGGCATTGAATATGCTTTACTTAAATGGAAGCCTAGCCAAGAAGTTAACTGATGTTGTACTAATTAGCTTAGTCCGTCTAGGGGTACTGTTACACCAACCAATAGAACAGGCAATGATCAGTAATGAGGAACATTCAGTCCTGGTCACTACCCTCTTATTAGCTGCATTAACATGAAGCAATGATCAATACTCTATATGGATGAAAAATTGTTACTATGATGTGACAGTTGCATTCTGTATTTTTCCAGCGCGTTTCTGTTTTCACATTGATATCCTAATATGTGTTGACAAAGTTTTGTAGTACATGAAATATGTGATCACCAAACAAATGAGCAACTGATGGTGTTGGAACACCCAGTCGGAAAGGGTGTTCCAAAGGACAGAGTAAGGAGAGGCGCGATGGGTGAGATGTTCTTCTCACAGCGCTCCGGCTCTGGTTTGGCCGTGAGCGCGCGCCTGCCAGGTGGAATTTAAAAAGAGGGAGCCCCACCTCGATAAGTGACAATAGCCCAATCAGAAATTGAGGTGTTTAGTGGGTGTAGCAGGTAACCCCAGTCCACCAATCGCACTCAATACAGGTGCTGTGGGGATTGTCCATAGGTAAGTATGTGAGTGTGAGCACTGGGATAGTGAATCCCGTATCAGGTGAAGGGTCGGATATCGTTGAAAGTGTAAATTACAGTAACATTACCTCCACATAATATGAGAAGTCTAAGTCTAAGCGGCAATCGGGTAAGGAGAGTGGGACATCGATGTACAATGGAATCCATTAGTCCCCCTAAACCCGATGCGTCGACATATAGTCATTGTTTCCACAGGATACATTGGTCCCCAGATATATAGATCGGAGCGGACCAGGTCGCACGTAATAATCATCTGACAGTAGTCCATGAAGCCGCAGTGTATCTGGTAACTGCCCGAAGTTAACGGGTTGACAGCGAGATTCACTGCTCAGCAATCAAGGACGGTACTCAGGAAGCATTCGTTCCGAGGTACAAGATGATGTCACAAGATAATAAAGAGTCAAATGATCCCAACATCAACAGTATAGATTGGACCAGGTATTGTGTGATAGTTATCGCATCATAAATATAAATCATTAAACATCCGATATCTGTCAGATGTGATTGTCAGCGAGACATGTCGTGCACTGATCAGAGACAATGGATACGAACCACTAATAAGAATGACTCAGATACGAGTAAGAAACAAGAAGAAAACCGATTCCCGAGATACAGGAATCTATTATTATATGTAAATCCATCATGGGATACATGAAACCATTAATGCACCTACATTAGGTGTAACACAGAGGAAGTATTTAACACCTTTAAACAAAGAGGTCCGTGCTACAAACTGCACGAGAGAGTGCAGAATCCAAGAGCTTGCAGACCGAGAACTCTATTTTATTGAATAAACCCACTGGTTCAAAGATCAGTTATTAAAATACCCTTCCAAACATTGGTGTATGCCCTCTTGTGCGTATTCATGCTTTATCCAGGTACAGGTGGCGTAAGTAGCAGGGATAGAGCCCATGAGTAGATAAGGATGGGGGAGGATAGATGTGATAACTACCCTCCAGACTGACCATCCACAGTAGTTCCATCTCTTATTCAATAAAGCAGGAGAAAGAGATTTGTTCATTAAGTCCCCCAGATTTCACTGAAGCCTAAAAATCCATTGGGCTTCTTTGTTCAGTAAAGAGGTGTCAAAGTTACCCCCTCGTGGTGATCTGCATAGTGATTCAATTCCTTGAAAACTCAAGACACGTGGGTTCGATCCATGATGGATCTTGACATGCCGTGCCACCGAGGTATCATTATCATTCCGCACGTCCCCAAGGTGTTCTCCTATACGCCGTCTAAATTCGCGATTCGTCTTACCGACGTATTGAGACCCACATGTACATGAGATCAGGTAGACAATGCCTGTAGATTTGCAATTTATAAAGGAGCGAATTCCAAAGATTTTTCCTGTTTGGGTACATGTAAAGGTTTTGCTTTGTCTAATAAAGCCACATGCAATGCAGGAACCACACCTGTAGGTTCTCACTACCTTACTTGTCAACCACATTGTGGTGACAGGAGTTTGAAAGAGGCTATGTACCAATCTGTCCTTGAAGTTCCGACCCCGATGATAGGTGACTGATGGATAGTCACCAACTTGGTTTTCAATGTCTGGGTCGGACCTCGGGATGCCCCAGAAAGTGTTTAGGATAGTACATATTTCCCCATGGATGTCATCAAATGTTCCTACGATTCTAGGGACCTTATCTGATGATTGCTGTCTGGGGTTGAGGAGTTCCTCTCTCCTCTGACTTAATGAGTGTTGATGTGCTGTATGGAGGACGCTCTGGGGATTTCCTCTCCTTAAGAACTTCTTTTCCAGGTCATTAGCAGCCTGATGATATCTTTCCATTGTGGAACAGTTACGTCGGACCTAGAGTTGTCACAATACCAAAATTTTGATTTGATTTCGATACCAAGAAAAAGTATTCTATACTCGATACCATTTGATACCACGCCAAAAAAATTAAACACAAAAAATCTTTGAGCCCAGATCAGCCCACCGTGCCACCATCAGACCTCAGATCAGCCCACCGTGCCCCCATCAGACCTCACATCGGCCCACTGTGCCCCCATCAGACCTCACATCAGCCCACCTTGCCCCCATCAGACCTCAGATCAGCCCACTGTGCCCCCATCAACCTCAGATCAGCCCGCTGTGACCCATCAGACCTCAGATCAGCCCACCGTGCCCCCATCAGACCTCAGATCAGCCCACAGTGCCCCCATATGAACCTAACATCAGCCCACCGTGCCATCAGAACTCAGATCAGCCCACCGTGCCCCCATCAGACCTCAGATCAGCCCACTGTGCCCCCATCAACCTCAGATCAGCCCGCTGTGCCCCCATCAGACCTCAGATCAGCCCACCGTGCCCCCATCAGACCTCACATCAGCCCACCGTGCCCCCATCAGACCTCACATCAGCCCACCGTGCCAGCATCAGACCTCACATCAGCCCACCGTGCCCCCATCAGACCTCAGATCAGCCCACCGTGCCCCTATCAGACCTCAGATCAGCCCACTGTGCCCCCATCAGACCTAACATCAGCCCATGGTGCCCTCATCAACCTCAGATCAGCCCGCTGTGCCCCCATCAGACCTCAGATCAGCCCACCATGCCCCCATCAGACCTCAGATCAGCCCACCGTGCCCCCATCAGACCTCAGATCAGCCCACCGTGCCCCCATCAGACCTCAGATCAGCCCACCGTGCCCCCATCAGACCTCAGATCAGCCCACTGTGCCCCAATCAGACCTAACATCAGCCCACTGTGCCCCCATCAGACCTAACATCAGCCCACTGTGCCCCCATCAGACCTAACATCAGCCCACTGTGCCCCCATCAACCTCAGATTAGCCCACTGTGCCCCATAAGACCTCAGATCAGCCCACTGCGCCCCCATCAGACCTCAGATCAGTCCACTGTGCCCCCAACAGACCTAACATCAGCCCACTGTGCCCCATCAACCTCAGATCAGCCCACTGTGCCCCATAAGACCTCAGATCAGCCCACTGTGCCCCCATCAGACCTAACATCAGCCCACCGTGCCCCCATCAACCTCAGATCAGCCCACTGTGCCCCCATCAAAATAAAATAAAAAATCTCTTACCTGTCCTGCGCCGCGGCTCCGCTCTGGCGCTCCTCTTCTTCTCTTCCTGGCGCTGCACTGTTACCTGACTGTGTGCAGCGTCAGGTCAGAGTGCGCGCACTACGTCCTGACGCTGTACACGGTCAGGACAGTGCAGCGCGGGCCCGGAGAAGAAGAGGCGCGCCGGAGCGGAGCCGCGGCTCAGGACAGGTAAGAGAATTTTTTATTTTAGTATCGCAAAATAGGAAATTCCGGTACCGAATCGATACTGGTATAAAAGTATTGATTCAGTATCGAATTATCGATACCCGAGGCAACCCTAGTCGGACCCTCAAATATTGTCCTTTTGGTATTCCTTTGCGCAGAGGGTGTGGATGCCAACTTTGCCAGTGCAGCAGAGTGTTCATGGCTGTTGGCTTCCTATAGAGGTTGGTAGTGATGCGCCCATCTCCTTCTTTAACAATAAGGAGATCAAGGAAAGTGATCTGGTGCTCCTGTATGTCAGATGTAAAGCACAACCCCAGTGCATTGACATTGAGAGAGTTGACAAACATCTGGAAGTGTGTCTTCCAGAGAATGAACACATCGTCAATGAACCGGAGCCACATCAGGATGCAGCCAGATCATTCACTACAGATCTCTCCCACCAGCCCAGATAGAGGTTAGCAAAACTGGGGGCACAGGGGCTCCCCATTGCCACCCCCCTGAGATGGTGGAAGATCTTCCTATCAAAGAGGAAGATGTTTCAAGTCAAAATAAATCGAAGTAATGATAGGATGAAGCCATTGGGGGGGTAAAGATGTTCTCCCTGTTCTTGGAGGAACATAGCAACCTTGTCACAGAGGGATGCTGACTCGACCTGGAGGCCCTCCAATCTTTTTAGCACATCCATAGAGTTGCAGGTGTATGATGGAAGGGCTGTGACATAGGGTCTGAGGATATTGTCGACATAAATGCCCAGATGATGTGTCAAACTCCCCGTCCCTGATACAATGGGTCTGCCCTTCAGGGGTTGCAGACCCTTGTGAATTTTAGATAGTGCGTAAAAGCACGCCAGTTGAGGGTACTGGGGTAAGAGGAACTGATGTTCGGTTTTATCAATGAGGTTGGCTTGAGTACCTCGTCTAGGAGATTTTTCAGTTTGCGGGTGTTACCCATAGAGGGATTAGTGTCCATGATCTCATAGCACCTTTGTCTTCTAAAATTGACATGCACATGTTTTTGTAGTCTGATGCATCCATTAGCACAACATTCCCTCCTTTGTCTGAGGGTTTTATAACTATGGAGGCATCAGATTCAAGGTCAAGGAGCCCCCTAACTTCCTCAGGTTTAAGGTTGGCATTATACTTACTCCCACTGTAGATCTTCATTATTTGTTCAGTTACTATTGTCAGAAACGTATCAATAGGGGTGTTATCATTCACCGGAGGATATTTTTTGGAGGGTAACCTTGAATTGGTAAAGGGTCCCGTCCCGATATCTCTCTCCCCCTCCTCCAAGAGTCCCTCCAGTAGTTTGATGTCCCCTAGTCCCCAGTCCCCTAGTAGAAAATTTGTATGGTATCAAGAAATTTGCATATAGTATTTTATAGATCTCCAACACTGCCATTTACTTTTTCATCCTGCTAATAAAACGATGCTTCATCTTCATGAGTATTAAAATCAAATTTAGGCCACAATCATCTGGCTTTTGTTATCTTACATCTAGAAAAAAATATCTTCTTACAGTCTGTGAACTGGAGGAAAAAGGATAAAGACAGAGCTGATTTAGCTTTCCATTTATAATCTGCATTGTCAGTCGCATAAACCATCTAGCCATATGTTAATACTTTTTTTTAGCTATATGCATGAAAATAGCAGACAACCAAATTTCATTTTTCAGTGGAAACCCCGTTTACTCTCAACTTGCTCCATTTTCATTTAGCAGTTAATTTATGTAGATATTTATTTCAAGAATGGGCAAAGTTAATGACATCATGTATCATCTTCTATGAATGTCATAATGTCATATAAATATCATTATCTAAGCAAATCAACTCCTTGCAAAGCAAATAAGCAGTTATTTCATTCTCTGCATTTAAAAAAATTCTGTCTCATATTCTGGCTGCACTGATTGACTCGATTGAGTCATGTTATAGCACCACTGATATTTTCTTCATAGAAAAGAAAAAGGTTACAGTCAAGGCATGAGATAACGTAAATAAATATATTGCAAAAAAAAGTCTAGTTCATGCTTATTGAGCTGTTCCTACTGTGGTTAAAAAAATATTGGTGGCATACATATTAAAGGGACAGCACCTAGCAAAAATCAAAATGTGACAATTTTTGCCACCCAGTAAAAAAGGGCCTGGTGTTTGTTCCCACCATCCAATAACAAATTGATGGGACCCACAAAAGATGGGTCTGGTCTCTCCAAATGCCCCATAGCCCAGATGATCTTTGTACATCCTCACCATGTTGTACTTGGTTTACATATTTTAATAATTCAGGGATGGCAGTCTACAGTACAGTATCACAGCTGGATTGGCACTAGTGACTTTGAGTTCTGAAGTTTAAGGTAATCCCCTGATATTTATCCTCAGTCCCTGCATACTCATTTTGGAAACCCGATGATGGTCAAACATGTTTATAAAGACATGAGAACAGTGAAAAAACTTGTGTTCTATCATTCAAGAAGGTGTATAACCCACCACTGGTAGGGCAAAAGGGTGTTCACACCCTCAATTCCCCTTCCTTGTTTTTTGTAATGTTACATTGTCTGAGGAGAGAAAGACCCTGTAAGTGTTCAAAACATCTACTGTGGAGTGTATTTGGACAAGATGAGCTTGGCTCCAAAATCTATGGAATCACAATTGGAGCTACAGATGTTTGTGTCTCTGTGATACAGTGATGGTCTATCTTTAGACCATTAATTAATGCAGCAATTGGGAAATAATTTGATCATTCTGTAAAAGAGACTTCTGCACAATTAAAATAATTTAACGGAACCATTAATTATGCAGAACCAATGTCAAGCGTGGTATAAAACAGCATCTCAATTTTCTGTTTCAGTATCATCTCATTTTTCAGAAGGACAAATAGCCCTTAGTATACAGGGTCACATAAAATACAAAGCTGTCTCCTTCCTAAGATAACATAAAAACATCGGCTGAGTTTTGAGCCATTGGTGATGACCTTGGCATTCTGCAGTCTTTGGACATATGTATCACTAGACAATGTGTTTGGTAGATGGGGTTAAATACTTCTACAGCAGTCACTGCACCTGCACAACGTGTGGACATAATGTCTCGAAGGCAGGAACCTGCTTGTATTTAAACTCAATTGTAACTAACAATTCAATCGTAAGCACTTGGCACAGGGGAGTCCATGTTGTTGGATGCACATACTTTATTTAATTTTCTAACTTGAAATCTATTTTCTTCTGTGAGATTTAAGAAATATAGGTAGTCCACCTGGACTCTCCGCTCTTTCCTTATTGATCAGGTGTGTGCTTGGTGAAAAATCCAAATTGAAATAAAATTCTCCTGTGCCGTGAAAAGGGTCTGATTAGATTCTGCTCATTGTAGCGCCATCAGTAGTGAAATAGATGCACATTTAATAGCTCTTCTGTGATATGTGAATATAAAGCAGTGATCTGTGAAGGACAAAGAGAGTCTGCTTGGGTCTTGAAAGGTTGTTACCCTATTGATCTGAAGCAGAAATTGATTTAGGCTCATTGGATAATTACCTGTGCTTGAGCCCTTCTCTCTCCTGATTAGCTTTATTATAGTACTTAACATTTATTCTGAGTGATACCAAGTTTAAGTCTGTTTGAAATAATTGTTCTTTGGGAGTAAATTACATTGTACACTGAAAGGAAAATTACTGTTTTTGAAAGCTGTTGGAAAAACATTTGTGGCAATACAATGACATAAAGCCTTTATCGGGGCAGCAGAGGGTTCTTTTTAGTAGCCTGAAAAGTGTTATAAATGCATGCTCAATTAGTGATCTATGATCTTCAGTGACCCTTGACATGAAAGACTGGTAAAATAAAAGATTATAAAAGAACATAATAGAAGTTTAAATCCATACACATTGAAATGCTGTTATTTTACTACATTTGAGAACTTCCAAGATAGCCACCTGCAATTATTATTTACCAGAAACAAAATAAAAATTCTTCAAAATGAAAATTGTGCTCATACACATTAAATGAAAGATGACCAAATACGCCAATTTTGTTGGGTTTGCTGGACTATTTTATTTCTATGAGGGTGTCTTCACACTCCTCTAACAGCAGATGTTGGGGTAAAGAAGGTTAGAACGTGTTAGATTTCAGCATACTATTCCTTTGATGCAGTTTACATCTCTCTTCTCATTTAAAATACATATATAGGAGTTGGCGGGAATCTAAAGTGCTTGAACACTATTAGTCAAAAAATTTTGACTGAGTATGTGAGAGGCCACCACCAGACAATCATATCACATTGGTAGGATCAGTATAATTAGTAAACCCTTAAACTCAGCCAAGTGTGAGACCCATTGGGGACAGGGCTGAAATAAGTTACTACATTCTCTGTACAGCACTGCAAAATATATTAGCACATAAGCAAAGAACTATTAAGATGTAAATTCCTCCCATCTTGTCACTGATTATATTGCTTTAGAGTGTAAATCCTGATCTGTGGGTGGGTGGGTCTGTGGGACCCTGCAAAACACTGTTATGCCAGTAGCAATAAGTACATATATGAAGCACACAAAGCTGCCAACCCTTCATAAAGGAATACCGCTATCATTTTTTTCTCACATATTAACAGTCTATATGTTAATATTTTATGTCTTTTTTATTAAAAAAAATTGGTAAATGCTTTTCTGGATATAATTACATGAATTCTACTTCCTGCCATGGTTATTTAACCACTTCAGATCTGGGCCATTTCCCCCCTTCCTGACCAGGCCTAATTTTGCAAATCTGACATGCGTCACTTCATGTGGTAATAACTTTGGAACGCTTTTACATATCCAAGCGATTCTGAGATTGTTTTCTTGTGACACATTGTACTTCAAGTTAATGGTAAATTTGAGTCGATACGTTTTAATTTTATTTATAAAAAATCCAAAAGTTAACGAAAATTTGAAAAAATTTCAATCTCTCTGCTTT
This sequence comes from Rhinella marina, assembly GCA_900303285.1. Classification (NCBI taxonomy): domain Eukaryota; kingdom Metazoa; phylum Chordata; class Amphibia; order Anura; family Bufonidae; genus Rhinella; species Rhinella marina. The sequence goes on from ONZH01000975.1 coordinate 33,679, forward strand.
TAAGACAGATAGTGATGCCCCATAAAATCCTTTTTAATTTACATTTCCCATATGTCTACTTTATGTTGGCATAATTTTGGTAGTGTCATTTTATTTTTTAGGACAGTAGAAGGTTTAGAATTTTAGACGCAATTTTTGCAAATTTGCAAAATCAACTTTTTTAAAGACCAGTTCAGTTCTGAAGTCAGTTTGTGGGCTTACATAATAGAAACCACCCATAAATGACCCCATTTTAGAAACTACACCCCTCAAACTATTCAAAACTGGTTTTAGAAATGTTGTTAACCCTTTAAGTATTCCACAGGAATTAAAGCAAAATAAATAAATCAAAATTTCACTTTTTTTGCAGATTTTCCATTTTAATAATTTTTTTCCTGTAACACATCAAGGGTTAACAACAAAACAAAACTCAATATTTATTACCCCAATTCTGCAGTTTGCAGAAACACCCCACATGTGGTCGTAAACTGTTATTTGGGGATACGCCAGGGCTCAGAAGGGGAGGAGCAGCATCTGCATTTTCTAACATGGAATTTTTTGTCATGGTTTGTAAGAGTGATAACTTTTTAATTTTTTGTGGACTGAGCTGAGTGAGGTCTTATTTTTTGCGGGACAAGCTGTGCTTTTTATTGGCACCATTTTGGGGTACATACAGCTTTCTAATCACTTTTTAATCTAATTTTTGGGAGGTTAACAAAAAAAAGCAGTTTAGGGGCATTTTTCTATATTTTTTTTACACCATTCACTTGATGAGGTAGATCATGTGATATTTTTGTAGAGCCAGTTGTTACGGACGCAACGATACCAAATATGTCTATTTTTTATTTATTTTTTTTACGTTTTACACAATAAGAGCATTTTTTTTTTAAAAATCATGTTTTTGTGTTGCAATTTTTTAAGAGCCTTTTTTTTAATTTTTCGGGCTATGATCTTGTGTGGGGGCTCATTTTTTGAGGGATGAGGTGACGTTTTTATTGCTATCATTTTGGCATAATTTTTATTAGATTTTTTTTTACGCAGTTCACTTGATGGGGTAGATCATGTGATATTTTTATAGAGCCGGTCGTTTCTTTTTTTTATGAAATAATTGGGGGAAAATTATTTTTTTATATATATGTGATTTTTTTTTTTATAATATTCTATTTTTTTATTTTTTTTTTTTACACTTTGTGTCCCCCATAAGGTCATACAAGACCTCAGGGGGACATTTAACTTCACTTATTTTTTTTTTTTTACACTTGATTTCTCCTGTAACTGGGGCTGACATAGTAGCCCCAGTTACAGGGGAAATACATCCCCAGAGAGGCTATACAGCATAATACTATGCTGTACAGCCTCAGTGCAGGGCTGGTCGGGTCTATGAAAGACCCGGCAGCTCCTGCACTCTCCCGGACCCGGCGATCACGTGACCTTGCGCTTCCTGATCTGTATACAAAGCGCTCGTTGAGCGCTGTGTATACAGCGATCTAGAAGGCAGGGACCCCTGGGAATGGTCCCTGCCTTCTCTTTGGGGTACCCTGCTGTCACTGACAGCAGGTACCCCACTGTGCAGCTGCACGATTAGCGTGTAGCTGCTATCTCTGAATGGACGTTCAGAAACGTCCATTCAGAGATAGATAACCACTTCCCGGACGTTTATAGTCAATGGGCAGACGGGAAGTGGTTAACTTCCTCCTTTGTGTGGACCTGGCAAACAGCTTCACTTGAGTCTCTCGGTCAGAGAAGGAAGGGTGACTCAATTAGAGATGGACACATTACACTCATGAGTACAATGATCTCCTGTGGATATCCTTATCTAGGCTTATCAAGAAAGATGTCTCCCTGTGCTTTACTTGTGTTTCACTGCCTGTGTAAGTAAGGGCTGCATTACACCAACAGATTATCTGACCAATATCTGTCCAATCAGACCAATAGTTGGTGTGTATAACAAAAGATCTGAGTGTGTAATAGGCCATCTGACCAATTATTGGTCAGAAAATCTGTCAGTCCTTACCTCAGAGTTTGACTCTAGTGCTTCTGAGGAGAGAGATATTGGTCTCTCCACAATTCATCTTTTTATTAAAGGGAGTTTTTCACCTGTTTTTCACCTAACAGCAGTGCCCCACAGAAGATTGCAAACACACCCCAGACATACCTGTGTGTACTCTGTGTCTGTATTCCAAGTTGAGAAAAAGCACTTTTATTCTACAGGAAAACAGCTCCCAAGTGCCCAGCTGAAAGTGAAACTAAAAACAGCTTTCTCTCTCGACTGGATTTCTAACAGCTATATCTTTTGATATACTGGATATAATGTTGTGATTTTGGAACGTAAGCTTTCAGAGGAGGTCAGAACCATTTTTCTATCTGCTACCAATTGCAATATACGAGCAGCTAAAGCTGCCCTCCCCTCTTCAGTCTGGTTTGCAGCCACAGCAGAGCTGGGCACTTGGGAGCTGTTTTTCTGCAGAATAAAAGTGCTTTTCCTGGACATGTAATACAGATACACAGTGCACACAGGTATGTCTGGGATGTCTCTGCAATCTTCTGTGGGGCAGTGCTGTTAGTTATATAGGTGAAAAACAGGTGAAAGACTCCCTTTAAGAAAATGTCATCCTAAGAGGAAGAAGAGGTAATGCCTTCTAATGCCTTTGCAGCTGGTCTGTGGCAAATTACCCAAAGGAACACTGATCCTCCTCCTTGATTGCAGAAAAAGTTCAGGTGGCAGAAGAACAAATATGTTTTTTTAGTAATGTTTCTGTAGAAAATGTTTAATTGTTTTATAATTTAATTTCTTTAAAGACACTCTGTCATCAGGATCAACCCTATTAAACCAGACATGATTGGCTCATCATGCCAATTAAAACAGTACTTTTCTTTTGTCTGTACAATAAATAGCTGCAGAGAAATCAGTGTTTTATTCATACAGTACAGACCAAAAGTTTGGACACACCTTCTCATTCAAAGAGTTTTCTGTATTTTCATGACTATGAAAATTGTAGATTCACACTGAAGGCATCACAACTATAAATTAACACATGTAGAATTATATACTTAACAAAAAAGTGTGAAACAACTGAAAATATGTCTTATATTCTAGGTTCTTCAAAGTAGCCACCTTTTGCTTTGATTGCTGCTTTGCCACTCTTGGCATTCTTTTGATGAGCTTCAAGAGGTAGTCACCTGAAATGGTATTCCAACAGTCTTGAAGGAGTTCCCAGAGATGCTTAGCACTTGTTGGCCCTTTTGCCTTCACTCTGCGGTCCAGCTCACCCCAAACCATCTCGATTGGGTTAAGGTCTGGTGACTGTGGAGGCCAGGTCATCTGGCGTAGCACCCCATCACTCTCCTTCTTGGTCAGATAGCCCTTACACAGCCTGGAGGTGTGTTTAGGGTCATTGTCCTGTTGATAAATAAATGATGGTCCAACTAAACGCAAACCGGATGGAATAGCATGCCGCTGCAAGATGCTGTGGTAGCCATGCTGGTTCAGTATGCCTTCAATTTTGAATAAATCCCCAACAGTGTCACCAGCAAAGCACCCTCACACCATCACACCTCCTCCTCCATGCTTCATGGTGGGAACCAGGCATGTAGAGTCCATCTGTTCACCTTTTCTGCGTCGCACAAAGACACGGTGGTTGGAACCAAAAATCTCAAATTTGGACTCATCAGCCAAAGTACAGATTTCCACTGGTCTAATGTCCATTCCTTGTGTTCTTTAGCCCAAACAAGTCTCTTCTGCTTGTTGCCTGTCCTTAGCAGTGGTTTCCTAGCAGCTATTTTACCATGAAGGCCTGCTGCACACAGTCTCCTCTCCAACAGTTGTTGTAGAGATGTGTCTGCTGCTAGAACACTGTGTGGCATTGACCTGGTCTCTAATCTGAGCTGCTGTTAACCTGCGATTTCTGAGGCTGGTGACTCAGATGAACTTATCCTCTGCAGCAGAGGTGACTCTTGGTCTTCCATTCCTGGGGCGGTCCTCATGTGAGCCAGTTTCTTTGTAGTGCTTGATGGTTTTTGCGACTGCACTTGGGGACACTTTCAAAGTTTTCCCAATTTTTCGGACTGACTGACCTTCATTTCTTAAAGTAATGATGGCCACTCGTTTTTCTTTACTTAGCTTCTTTTTTCTTGCCATAATACAAATTCTAACAGTCTATTCAGTAGGACTATCAGCTGTGTATCCACCTGACTTCTGCCCAACACAACTCATGTTCCCAACCCCATTTATAAGGCAAGAAATCCCACTTATTAAACCTGACAGGGCACACCTGTGAAGTGAAAACCATTTCAGGTGACTACCTTTTGAAGCTCATCAAGAAAATGCCAAGAGTGTGCAAAGCGGTAATCAAAGCAAAAGGTGGCTACTTTGAAGAACCTAGAATATAAGACATATTTTCAGTTGTTTCACACTTTTTTGTTAAGTATATAATTCCACATGTGTTAATTCATAGTTTTGATGCCTTCAGTGTGAATCTCCAATTTTCATAGTTATAAAAATACAGAAAACTCTTTGAATGAGAAGGTGTTTCCAAACTTTTGGTCTGTACTGTATGCAATTGAGAAGTTTGAGTACAGAACGATTGAGCACTGCTTTGTAACACCCCCTGTTCTCTGCACACTCCCTCTACCCTTGACTGACAGGGCAAGACATCGTGAGGGCAGAGCCCTGTACTAGCATCTACATATCATATACTCTATGTACTATAGCTTCAACACACTGAGATCAGAAAGTTAATCTATATAATACTGCTTTGTTCACAGGCACAATATATGATTATAAAGACACCAGTAATATATGTTAGCTTATAAGCATAGGAAAAACATGCTTGTCTGTGACTTAATGATAAAGCTTAGTGATTAAGTGATTGATTTTGCATGTCTAGTTTAATATGGTTGATCCTGCTGACAGTGCCTCTATAAGTGTGCTCAAGATCTGAAGAATCAAGATCTATGTAGTACACAGCACATAAGTATGTTAAGTAAAGCTCATATACTACACACACAACTTGGCAGAATTATTAATGTACTGAATATTGGTTTGAGGGCCTTTATGTATGTAGGATAGTCTGGTAAAACAAAATGAGAGGGTTCAGTGTAATAGTATTCACAAATGACTGAATCCGTAGATCATAAGTCTGCACAGATATCAAAGTTACCTTGAAATTATGGAGGGTGTATTTACTTTTTAGGTTCTTGCAACACATGGAAGTGCAAGCTATTATTTAATGACGCCTTTTACCTTCATGTGAAAGCAAAATGAATTCATTTCCTGTAAAAAGGGCATATAGGTTAAATGGCTGTCATCCATGTGTACCTTACATCATTATAATGGAGTTCTCTTCTGGACAAATTACTGCGGATAGCGATGAAGATTCCTGCTGGCATGATATGTAACATGGCTTAAACACAAAAGTTAATTTTCTGATTTTATTAAATTAAGCAAGTGCTATGATAATGAGATATCACAGAAGATGACTGGCAACATCAAGCTAAATGAGTGGATGGTGCAAAAAAAAATCAACAGAAGATGAGCTTTTGGAGTAGTTAAGAAGCAGATGGTATGTGCGTTCCTTGTACCTTCAGGACCTTAGCCTTGCTGCCGAAGCTCATTGTACACAGCAAGGCAGTTATACAAACATTCATTTTTCTGTTTTTTTCTAAGACTATAAGATGTAGAATCTAGAACTGGAGGCATCTGGAAACTTTCCATTTTCTGAGCTTATGAATGAGTAATCTGTGATATGCAGATATCCAATTACAACAGTAGTTAGCAATCTCATTTCCATCACTATCATTATTTTCTGCCATGACTCCAAAGTTCTTGCGCATTTCCTGTGGAGATATGTGGCAAAATAGGATAATTTTTCCTTTTTTAACCCCATAAGAATGCTCTACATTAAAAAGGGTTAAACTACAAACACCTCTTCATTTTAACATCTATAATTATGTTTTAAAACAGTGATGCCCAACCTGAGGCCCTCCAGCTGTTGTAAAACTACAACTCCCACCATGCCCTGCTGTAGGCTGACAGCAGTAGGCACTCTAGGCATGCTGGGAGTTGTAGTTTTGCAACAGCTGGAGGGCCGCAGGTTGGGCATCCCTGCTTTAAAACATTGTAGCAAGAAGCACCCGAGTCAACAGTCACAGATTCCCTGATTTAACTCCCTTATGCCCATCACATGATTGTAGGAGGATTGTAGGAGGATCTTCAAGCAATGTGTGGAGTAGTTAGAACTGTGCAGAAAATGTTCCACATATTGACCCCAGGCTGTCCACACATAGGAAACTTACACACCCAAAGACAGGTGTCTAAATAGTGCAGTCATTATGTAGTGTCCTGAAATAAACTGCAAAGCACTGAAAATGTTAATTTCATTGGATTTCATGTATTATTTGCATGTACTATAAATCCCATAAGGTTGTATAGAGAGTGGGAGGTCACATGTGGCTAGACAGGACTGGCTCCATTCTTCCTCTCTAGGAGAAAATGTCTGGAGTTTATGGCTGTCTACTGAGGAGTGAACACCTCCTGTAGGGAGATCCAACACCCCTACAGACTATAAGCAGTTTATATGCCAGCCTTTAGGGAAAAGATCTACAGAAGGAAGGTAATCGCCGCAAATCTGGCTATAGCCTACTCTGCATGTGGTGGGAACACTACAAGCTGCCCATCATAAACAAAAGACAGGTAGTCACCCCTGTTCAGAGACTCTATTCCTTTGAGGATACTGTGGATAATATATATATATATATATATATATATATATATATATATATATACAGTACAGACCAAAAGTTTGGACACACCTTCTCATTCAAAGAGTTTTCTGTATTTTCATAACTATGAAAATTGGAGATTCACACTGAAGGCATCAAAACTATGAATTAACACATGTGGAATTATATACTTAACAAAAAAGTGTGAAACAACTGAAAATATGTCTTATATCCTAGGTTCTTCAAAGTAGCCACCTTTTGCTTTGATTACTGCTTTGCACACTCTTGGCATTCTCTTGATGAGCTTCAAGAGGTAGTCACCTGAAATGGTATTCCAACAGTCTTGAAGGAGTTCCCAGAGATGCTTAGCACTTGTTAGCCCTTTTGCCTTCACTCTGCGGTCCAGCTCACCCCAAACCATCTCGATTGGGTTCAGGTCTGGTGACTGTGGAGGCCAGGTCATCTAGCGTAGCACCCCATCACTCTCCTTCTTGGTCAAATAGCCCTTACGCAGCCTGGAGGTGTGTTTAGGGTCATTGTCCTGTTGATAAATAAATGATGGTCCAACTAAACGCAAACCGGATGGAATAGCATGCCGCTGCAAGATGATGTGGTAGCCATGCTGGTTCAGTATGCCTTCAATTTTGAATAAATCCCCAACAGTGTCACCAGCAAAGCACCCTCACACCATCACACCTCCTCCTCCATGCTTCATGGTGGGAACCAGGCATGTAGAGTCCATCTGTTCACCTTTTCTGCGTCGCACAAAGACACGGTGGTTGGAACCAAAAATCTCAAATTTGGACTCATCAGCCAAAGTACAGATTTCCACTGGTCTAATGTCCATTCCTTGTGTTCTTTAGCCCAAACAAGTCTCTTCTGCTTGTTGCCTGTCCTTAGCAGTGGTTTCCTAGCAGCTATTTTACCATGAAGGCCTGCTGCACACAGTCTCCTCTTAACAGTTGTTGTAGAGATGTGTCTGCTGCTAGAACTCTTTGTGGCATTGACCTGGTCTCTAATCTGAGCTGCTGTTAACCTGCAATTTCTGAGGCTAGTGACTCGGATGAACTTATCCTCCGCAGCAGAGGTGACTCTTGGTCTTCCATTCCTGGGGCGGTCCTCATGTGAGCCAGTTTCTTTGTAGCGCTTGATGGTTTTTGCGACTGCACTTGGGGACACTTTCAAAGTTTTCCCAATTTTTCGGACTGACTGACCTTCATTTCTTAAAGTAATGATGGCCACTCGTTTTTCTTTACTTAGCTGCTTTTTTCTTGCCATAATACAAATTCTAACAGTCTATTCAGTAGGACTATCAGCTGTGTATCCACCTGACTTCTGCCCAACACAACTCATGGTCCCAACCCCATTTATAAGGCAAGAAATCCCACTTTTTAAACCTGACAGGACACACCTGTGAAGTGAAAACCATTTCAGGTGACTACCTCTTGAAGCTCATCAAGAGAATGCCAAGAGTGTGCAAAGCAGTAAATCAAAGCAAAATGTGGCTACTTTGAAGAACCTAAAATATCAGACATATTTTCAGTTGTTTCACACGTTTTTGTTAAGTATATAATTCCACGTGTTAAGTCATAGTTTTGATGCCTTCAGTGTGAATCTACAATTTTCATAGTCATGAAAATACAGAAAACTCTTTGAATGAGAAGGTGTGTCCAAACTTTTGGTCTGCACTATATATATATATATATATATATATATATATATATATATATATTATAATTAATAATATATATATAATTATAGAGAAAGTGCATCCCTTTAGTCAAGAAAAAGGACAGATTGAACAGTCTGACTTTAAGAGAGAGAAACTAGCCTCCATATACAACCTTTAGAAACTCGACTTGACTGTACAGATTGCATTCATGTGCATAGTTCTGGCTTGAATTACCTGTTGACCAGCTTTAGTAAAGTACTGTGGACCTGTTATATAGGGTGGCCCATGAAAAAGTAACCCTCCTCCAGTGATAGTATGACAAAATGAATGAGCAAATGGATTGTTTTTTTTTAATGACCCACAAGTCACAAAAGATGCTGAAAGTGGTCCCTGTTTATGTTTATGCATCTTCAGGAATGTCGGATTATGTTGGCTCATACTGCTTGCAGCTCTTCATCACTGATGCTGCAGAACGAAAAATATTCAGATTTTTACAACAAGATGGCGCAATATACCACACCTCACAGAACTCACTGGCATGGGTTCATGAACTGTTTACAGAGGAGCTAACTGTGAGCAAGGGGTTATGGCCATCATGTTCCGCAGACTTGTCCACATACAATTTTTATCTATGGGGAAATTTAAAACAGAAAGTGTCCGCCAATAATCCTCATCCCCTGGATGAACTCAAGGAAAACATCACAAACACTATCCGCAGCATCACTACCCAAAGTTGCATAAACATGAATGGGGACCATTTTCAGCATCTTTTTTGATTTATGGGTAACTAAAAAAAAAAAAACAATCTACTTGCTTGTTCTTCTTGTCATACTTGGCTAGAAGTGAGCTACTTTTTCATGGGCCACCGCACCACACTACAGTTTACTCCATCATTTTCACTACATGGCCACAGAAAGTGCTACGGAGGACAACCACTACCACCACCACCAACTACTACCATTCCCATCTGCACTACCACTCCTAACCCCTCCACCTCCACACGAAACACGCTGCAATTGCTCAAAGATTTCAATATATTTCTCAAATACATAGTGCATACATCAACCAGACAGTGGCATATATTCTTCATTTAGTACTCATGATGCCCATGATACCCTAATAAACTCCACAAGAACATTGACCAATATACAGTAACCCTATTTGTTTGCAAGAATTCTTTAAAACCATTATAGAAGCTACATTGTATTAACTTTACCAAAATGTAATTATTTAATTACAGGCTGAACTGGTTAAATGATAATAATATTAGAATACAAGGAATTATAGTCATTTCTTATAAAAGCATATTCTGCCATGCACCATTATCTGGTATAACAAACACCTAATATATGAGTCCTTAATTGTGATAAGACTTTTTCTTCTTTGTTTTTACGTACAATACGGGAAGCAGATTATTAGCATTTTGCGACCTTCACATTCCCTCTGGTTGCATTTATGGGAAAAACACATACAGCTAATTGTAGTCTCTGCTTTATTAAATACTAAAAGGGGTATGAATAGGGTTGTGAAAAATATAGCGAGAATAAGGAAGTTGACATAGCTATTGCCAGTAGGAGTTTGATCTTGGCAAGGCTCTTGCACAGAACACACAGTGCTGTCACTTCAATCCATCATAATAAGTATAGCATCTATTACACTTCCATCCGAAGTAGAAATGAAACATCTGCTTAGAGTACAAACCATTTCCTTACATATATTCATCAGCCGAACGTAAGTCCCAAGATAAACCAGACTATAATGAAGGCATACTAATGAAACTGTTATTTAGAGGAAAACAAGAGCGCTGTTCATGTTCGTTAGATGCTTGTGATAAGCTCAGTTTCTTCAGAAAAATTGTTGCAATCGGCTGCAAAGTTGAGAATATTATTATGTATCTTGCTTTGCTTAGTATCACTCTTTATAGCTTTATGTGCATAGTCTGGCTAGGTATAAATAGTGCTACCCAAATCCCTGATCACCCCGAAGAGTAGATTTCTGTACATAATGGGGGATGTTTATCAGTGTTGGGCCTCCTTCACAGTTTTTTAGCAAGCTTTTTTTGAGTGGTGTTTATTTTACCTTTCTAAAATCTGTTTATTTCATACATCTCTTAGGTCCTAAAACAAGCCTACAGAAAAACGCTTAGAAAAAAACACCCCACCTACAGCATAATGGGAAAAATGCCACTGACTCAAGAAATGCAACAAAATGAGAAAAAAAACACCACAAAATGCACTGTTTATAGCACATTGTAAATTTCCATGTTCACTTTTGGCTAACATATGGCAACGGGATTTTAACAAAAATGCAGGGAAAAATGCTGCAAAAACACAGTATTTTCCCTATAAATCGTAGGACATGCAGGGACATTCACTACCGTTCAAAAGTTTAGAGTGACTTAGAAATTTCCTTATTTTTGAAAGAAAAGCACAGTTTTTTTCAATGAAGATAACATTAAATTAATCAGAAATATACTATATACATTGTTAATGTGGTAAATGACTATTCTAGCTGCAAACGTCTGGTTTTTAATGCAATATCTACATAGGTGTATAGAGGCCCATTTCCAGCAACCATCACTCCAGTGTTCTAATGGTACATTGTGTTTGCTAACTGTGTAAGAAGGCTAATGGACGTTTAAAAAACCCTTGAAAACCCTTGTGCAAGTATGTTAGCACAGCTGAAAACAGTTTTGCTAGTTAGAGAAGCTATAAAACTGACCTTCCTTTGAGCTAGTTGAGAATCTGGAGCATTGCATTTGTGGGTTCGATTAAACTCTCAAAATGGCCAGAAAAAGAGGACTTTCATGTGAAACTCGACAGTCTATTCTTGTTCTTAGAAATGAAGGCTATTCCATGCGAGAAATTGCCAAGAAACTGAAGATTTTCTACAACGGTGTGTACTACTCCCTTTAGAGGACAGCACAAACAGGCTCTAACCAGAGTAGAAAGAGAAGTGGGAGGCCCCGCTGCACAACTGAGCAACAAGACAAGTACATTAGAGTCTCTAGTTTGAGAAATAGATGCCTCACAGGTCCTCAACTGGCAGCTTCATTAAATAGTACCCGCAAAACACCAGTGTCAACGTCTACAGTGAAGAGGCGACTCTGGGATGCTGGCCTTCAGGGCAGAGTGGCAAAGAAAAAGCCATATCTGAGACTGGCTAATAAAAGGAAGAGATTAATATGGGCAAAAGAACACTGGACAGAGGAAAATTGGAAAAAAGTGTTCTGGACAGACGAATCGAAGTTTGAGGTGAGCCGCAGAACAGCTGAAAAGATGCTGGAAGAGTGCCTGACACCATCTGTCAAGCATGGTGGAGGTAATGTGATGGTCTGGGGTTGCTTTGGTGTTGGTAAAGTTAGAGATTTGTACAAGGTAAAAGGGATTTTGAATAAGGAAGGCTATCACTCCATTTTGCAACGCCATGCCATACCCTGTGGACAGCGCTTGATTGGAGCCAATTGTCTCCTACAACAGGACAATGACCCAAAGCACACCTTCAAATTATGCAAGAACTATTTGGAAAAAGCAGGCAGCTGGTATTCTATCTGTAATGGAGTGCCCAGCGCAGTCACCAGATCTCAACCCCTTTGAGCTGTTGTGGGAGCAGCTTGACCGTATGGTACGCAAAAAGTGCCCATCAAGCTAATCCAACTTGTGGGAGGGGCTTCTGGAAGCATGGGGTGAAATTTCTCCAGATTACTTCAGCAAATTAACAGCTAGAATGCCAAAGGTCTGCAATGCTGTAATTGCTGCAAATGGAGCATTCTTTGACGAAAGCAAAGTTTGAAGGAGAAAATTATTATTTCAAATAAAAATCATTATTTCTAACGTTGTCAATGTCTTGACTATATTTTCTATTCATTTTGCAACTCATTTGATAAATAAAAGTGTGAGTTTTCATGGAAAACACAAAATTGTCTGGGTGACCCCAAACTTTTGAACGGTAGTATATATGTATTAAACTTTTTATGCCATTTTGATGAGATAGAAGACCATAATGTGTGAGTATTAAAGGAGTCACTTAAGTAAATGGCATTTATCATATATAGAAAGTTAATACAAGGCACTTACCAATGTACTGTGATTGCCTATATTGGCTCCTTTACTGACTGGATTTATTTTTCCATCACATTATACAGTGTTCCCCAACTCCAGTCCTCAGGGCCCACCTAACAGTCAGGATTTGAGGATATGAATCCCACAGAATGAATACCCGTGGTAAGTCCTGATGCAATTAAATTATATCACCTGCTGAATACTAAGGAAACCCTAAAAACCTGACCGTTAGATGGGCCCCAAGGACTGGAGTTGAGGAACACTGACATTATACACTGCTCGTTTCCATGGTTATGACCACCCTGCATGTCCTACGATGGTGGCCGTGCCTGCACACCATAGGAAAAAGCGCCTATACATACTCCTGCAGTCCAGAGAGGCTTTTTGCTATAGTGTTCAAGCAGGACCTGCACGGCATCTTATAAAGGGAAAAGTACTGTACCACTGGGCTTAGGGGCCCAGTCGCAGCTGCGACCGCTGAGACCCCTATAGTTAAGCCAGTGGGCGCAGCTGTAAAGGAGCAGGCCGGGCCATTAAGGGGGCACTCTGGGAGGGCGCCCCCTTAACTGGCCGGGAGTGAAGCGCCCTGTGCAACCGCACGGGTCGCACACCCCAAAGGCCGGCCCTGGATGAAAGGCTGGTGCTTTTTCCTATAGTGTGTAAGTAACCCCTGGATATGAACAGTGTAAAATGTGATGGAAAGGTAGTAATATCGACAATCACAATACATTAGTAAGTGGCTTTTATTAAAGAGGTATTCCCATCACATACACTGTATCGCTAGGATATACCCCCATTGTCTGACCTACAAGGAGAACGGAGTGGGGAGAGCTGTGGATGGAGGATCCCGGGTTTCCTGAGGTCTTTCCATCGCCAAGCGCTGCTCCCCGCTGCTCCCATAAAAGTGAAAAGGAGTGCACCGCGCACGCGCGGCCCTTTCTCCCATTCATTTTTATAGGGCAGACAGAAATAGCTGAGCCAGCGCTCGGCTATTTTCAGCGGCCCCATTGAAATTAATGGAGGGTGGCTGCACATGTGCAGTGTGCCCTCCATTAATTTTCCCGCTCCATTCTCGATGTAGGTGCGGGTCTCAGCGGTGAGACCTGCACCTATCAGACAATGGGGGCATATCCTTGCGAGCCTCTTTCTCTACATGATAAATGCCATTTGCTGGAGTGACACAACCCCTTTACCTTTTTCACTGGGCTTATCAGGTTTATTATATTTTTTGCCAGAAACTGATTTGAATTTCTGGTGAACGGACTGCCAGAAAATGCATCATATTTATTAAGAATCCTGTGCCTTTTAATAAATTCGGAGCATTTTATGCCAGTTGACTAAGACTGGCATATGAAACATCAGTCTCAGTGTATCTGCCTCACAATGTTTTGTATGAGGATTTTAGCCATACACAAGCAGTTCTGCACTTTTTTGCAAAATAGCTAACTTAGACAACCTTACTGCCCGCCACCCTTTTAATGTGTCTTGACATCACAAACCTGGTGGACAAGGGTGGAAGATCACCGTTTTGCTACATTTATACAGTCAGGAACTGTTTACTGCTGCAAATGTGATTTTAAAATTATCATCATCATTTCTCACTAGCGAAAGCTCGGTGTTTATTTTCTGGTAATGAACACTTCACGGTAGACGGAGCAGAGTTCAGCTTCCATCGAGAGCTTAAAGTTTGTTTACTACTTTTATTAGAGAAGGTGCTTGTGGTTGTTTATTTTGTAGGCAATTGATTAAAAACCATGATTTTTATTTGGAACTTTACTGCGTGCTACTAAAGACATTGGTCTGATGCTAAGAACGCAGCCTTTGTTTTATAGTTAGAAATATTTAATCTGATCGTTGGAAGCATAAAATATACATTCAAACAAACGGTGCTATTAACCACTTTCATAGGGAAAACCTAGAGGTAGCCAGCTTTTCTAGCATTAATGTTTAAAATGCAATTTAAATATAGATGAACTAATTGATAAAAGCATTAACATTGTTATGTGGAAACAATGTAACCAAAATGTCAACCTTTCCTGCCTTCCCAAAGTGCTGTGGTGTTTTTATCAAAAGAATTTCGACCTATATACCCACCGTCTTAGCTTAGAACATGCGTTCATTTCTTCTGCCTCTTTCTGCTCAACAGCAAAGCTTCCCCTGATCACACCTGTTCATATACATGAACTCATGGATGTCCACACGCCTGTGAATTTCCACTTACAGGAACACTAAAAATTACCATAAACTATAGGGTATTATGGACTTGGACGCTATTGACTAGTGACCAGATCAAGGTTAGATGGTCACTTCATTCCACCTAACCTCCCTCATATTGGAAATGTATTGAGGCATTCGACTGGCTGTTTCCACTGAATTTTATAGGAGTCAGAGATGGCCAAGCCAGCAACTGCATAAGACTTATAAAAAGGTCCCACACATACATGGTCACTATTCTTTCTCTTCTCAGGTGGATATTTTGGACAGGTGGATCAATCATATTGGAATAAAACTTCTCATGAGAGGTAAACACTAAGGCCCTGATTTATCATGTATTCATTCTGGAACTCTGGCTTCAAAAAGTTGCAAAATAGGGTTTCTGCAACATTTTGGGCTAACTTGCTGAAAAATGTTGCTTTTTTAATTTGTATTTTCACACCACTCACTCACTAGAGTTGAAGTCTCACTCTAATAAGAGGGCGGAGTAGGAAAACTGGAGTAACTTTTGTAGACAAAAGTGGTAGGTTAAAAGATAAGACAAATTTATCAAACGACATACTACATTTGAGAAAAGCATGCCGACACAACTCACGCAAAACTAAATTTAAACATTCCCTTCATGATAACTCCCCCCAACTGTTTACATATGACCAGAATAGAATATTACTTAACATTATTTATCATCCTCTACAACACCTAAAACCATATGAACCCACTGAGAACATAATTGCAGAAGCAGTGCTTAACAGAATAAAAGTTCAGAATTATACTGCTCCTCTCTCCAGTCCTCACCAAGTGAATCAGCAGTGCATGTCACCATAAAATTCACTGCTAAACCAGCCACAATGCCTCGTAGGGCTAGCTTAGTTTAATGTAGCAATACCTTTCACTTTGCCATCAATTGCATTCTGGACGAAAAGTACTTTGAATCCATATGCAAATGAGAAGTGCATTTAGGATCCAAACTCTTCACTCTTGCTCCTCCTGTTTCCTCTAACAGGCCCTTGATTGATAGGGCCATGTTCCATGGGGGCTCAATATTGGGAATCACTTTGGGCTCTATATTGTATATCTGATATATCTATTGAGCAAAGTTTTGACAAACCATACCATTTAGACAATTAGTTGTACTATTACTTTATCCCCCCTCTAAAATATGCACAAACATTTTTTTCTAAAAAACAGACAAACCACAGCTAGGTAGACATTTTAATACATTTTAACTCTGATAGAATGTTGTGCACATTATTAGAATATTTTTGCATTAAAATTATTCTGTCCTCTTTTCTAATGATTATTTCTGGAAGTAGATGAGAATTATAAGAGAAATCTGCAAATGACAGTTTACTGTCGGAAAAGGTTACAGTTACGTGTCACAGTATATCATTAATATTTATATACGTGCAATCAGATCTTACCTCAGATAAATATTCTGTCCAAAAATGATGGGCAGACAGGAGCAAGCCTTCGCCAGTTTAACCCTTGACATGCAGAGTCTGCCGGCCTGGCTCACCCCAATTTTAAATTTGTGCACGTATGCATGTGTCAAATTTATTCATGTCGTTTTGACAAAGGGCAAATATTAATACAGTCTGAATTTTGCAGTTGTTTTTCTCTGAGAAAAAAAGTTTTGAACTTTCCCACCCCTGTAAATAATCAGTGACAGCTTAATGCCATTGAAAATGTAGTCTTGATATGAAAACGTGGGTTATGAATATTGTAGCAGCGATCATATTCACATTACTCTACTTATGAAGAACATGATATATCATAAGATAATATGATATGAATAAAGCAATCCATGGCTACTTATTAAATGAAGTCATACAGTACTGAAAGTAGCTGCTTGTGGAAGTGAATGACCCCAACCCTGCACATATGTGCATTCAAACATCACAACGCAGCACAAATTAATTGCACAATTATGCTATGCGTCGTCTGTATAATTACCTATGTTAAAATCTAATCTGAATAATTAAAACCGCCATCTGTTTGGAGGGATGGTTTGTATTTATTATTTGCCACCAAAGCTATAATATATAGTTGTAAAATTTATAATAAAAGGGGTGGAAGAGGCAGCATCTGGGAAGCTGTGGTTGTCTTTGGTTGGGTAGTTGACTTACTGGATAACTCTGACCATAGATGTAAGCATTTTGTTCGGATGATCTAAGAGTAATGTATCACTCATGTTTCTGAATTCTTCTTGGCATGGTAAATTCTGAATATTTTATACTGGGTGTATCATGAAGTGCAGACTTTAATTTTACCTCCTAAGGGCTCTTTCACATGAGCGTGTCCCTTGCAGGAATCATGCTCCTTGTGAGAGAGGGATCATGCGTTCTGGACTTACAGAAGCGCATAGCATTATCATGTTTGATAATCCTGTGTGCCTCTGCGTGAACTTTCACACTGACATAACACTGTCACTGTCACTATGATTCTGTTACAGAAAGGTCATGCAAAGGCACACAGTATTATCAATCATGATAATGTCGTGTGCTTCTGTAAGTCCAAAACGCAGGATCCATCAGTAGCATAGCATCCACAGTGTGCCCTCCACAGTGCCCCACCACTAGCATAGTGGCAGCACAGAGGCTGATCGCTATGTTCTGACTGATGCACAGTACTTACATTGTACTGTGCACGAGACAGCAAAGTACAGGCTTCACACCGTGTACACTGACATGACAGCCAGCCGGAAGGCTGGCAAGAGATAGTGATGTCAGTGATGACGTGCCATCTCCTGCTTCGGAGAGGAAGAGAAGAAGAAAGGTTTGGACCGGAATCCCTGAAAACACTGCAGGAGCATGACCGTGAAGAGGATCCTGGAAACACCTGCACTGCGGAGGGTAAGTACTCATGAACTATTCTTCCCTCCACAGGTTAGGTTCAAGCAAGATTTTTCAACTTTAAGAATGTTCTTTCAGTGCCGCCTAACAATGATGAGACAGTAAGATATCTCTTTAGTCCCTTCTCACAGCAGAGTGATCCCTTGGTGCCCCCACACAGTATGATGCCCCTTAGTGACCTTGACACATTGCAATGCCTCCTTAGTTCCTCCCCACAGTGTATGATTCCCCTAAGCGTGCCCTCACATTAGGATGATCCCTTAGGTGCCCTTCCCACAGAATGACACTCCCTTAAAAGCCCCCAGAACAAAGTGGTTCTATACGTGGCCCCCTCACAGGGAATGATGTAGTCATAAATGCCCCAATCACAAATTAATGCCCCTTAAGTAGACTCCACACAGTATGATGTCCCTTTAAATAGCCCCACACACAGAGCTGGCAACTGGATTCGGACCGTGGTCTGCCAGTTGAGTATCCCTTGATATAGAGGATTCGGTTTCTCAGAATCTCCAAGCAATTTAGAAATAACAGCTGTAACAGTAGATTTAGAAAACTTTTATCTCTCAGACAAATCTCTTCTGAGTAATCGTTTAGAAGCAAAAATGGGGTCCACCTTCAGCTCAATATTACATGTAAACCCTAGATAATCAAGAATTTGAGTCCAAAACCAATGGAGTTTTTGGCAAGTGTGCAAGGTCCGCATTCAACATTCAGGGCGACTCCCTCTGCCCTATATGAAACAATAATTTAGGTGTGTGACATAGACTGTGGCTTTACATAAATTGTGAAGTCATGTGAGTGATTTAGTCACACCTTACCTCTATGTATTAGGGACTATTGACACCAGTGGCGTAGCTATAGGGGTTGCAGTGGTCGCAGTTGCCCCGAGGGCCCCCTTTGCCACTTGCAGGGCCGCACCGCCAATTAGGCAGATGCGGCGTGGCCCTGCGCACAGTTGGGGGCGGCGGCGGGGCAGAGGGAGATGAGCGCTTCCATTGTGGAAGCGCTCATCTCCATAGTCATCTGTATCGCCGTCCTCAGGACGCCGATACAGATGCCTGTACTGCGGGGCAGGGGAGGGAGAGGCGTCTCCCCTGCCCGTTCCTCTGATAGGCTGCAGGCACTAGGCCTGCAGCCTATCAGAGGCCGGCTCAGGCGGCGCGATGACGTCATCGCGCCGCCTGAGCCGTACAGCGCGGGACACAGGCCAGAAGAGGCCTGCATCGCTGCCAGCTCCATGGAGGTAAGTATAAGTGTTTTTTTTTTTATTGTTGTAGTCCTGGACCGGAGCTCTATTGGGGGCATTTTTACTGGCACATGGGGGCATTTTTACCGGCAAAAGGGGGCACTGGGGCATTTTTACTGGCACTGGGGGCATTATTACAGGCACTGGGGGAATTTTTACTGGCACATGGGGGCACTGGGGGCATTTTTACCGGCAAAAGGGGGCACTGGGGCATTTTTGGGGGCACTGGGGGCATTTTTACTGGCACTGGGAGCATTATTACAGGCACTGGGGCCATTTTTACTTGCACATGGGGGCACTGGGGGCATTTGTTACTGGCACATGGGGGCACTGGGGGCATTTTCTTACTGGCACTGGGGGCATTTCTCAATGGCACTTGGGGCCATTTCTTAATGGCATGGGAGCACTGGGGGCATTTTTACTAGCACTGGGGGCATTTGTTACTGGCACTTGGGGGCATTTCTTAATGGCACGGGAGCACTGGGGGCATTTTTACTGGCACTGGGGGCATTTCTTACTGGCACATGGGGGCACTGGGGGCATTTTTACTGGCACTGGGGGCATTTTTACTGGCACATGGGGGCACTGGGGGCATTTCTAACTGGCACATAATTTGGGGGCATCTATGGGTGGGGAGTACTTCTTACTGGCACATTATTGGGGCACTTCTTACTGGCACATTGGAAGCATTATTACTTCTGGGGCACAGTGGGGACATTAGTACTGTTGGGGGCACTATTACTAACAAGTACACTCTGGCAGAGAATTATTAGTTGGGACTTTGGGGAGTACTATTACTGTGGGGAACACTATTACTGTGGGGGGCACCCTGGCACAGTATCAGCGCAGTTATTTCTGGGGGGCGTTATGTTTACACTATTACTGTCAGGGACACTATTTGCTGGGCGCAGTTATTTTAGGACACTTTGTGCCAATAATTATTGAAGGGCACTATCTGTGTGGTACTAGTGGCACAGTACTGGGGGTGGTAGGAGGATTTGTCCAGAAGATGGCAGGATGATGGAAAAGTAGTAAACTAAGATTTTTTTTCTGTCAAACTGCAGAGATGAGAAATGGCTGAAAAATGGCATCTGGTCTGAAAGGAGAAGATGAGCAAAGAGAAGATCTACATCAGAGGTCACTAGATGTACGAGGTATGGGGCGCTGTATTAGGTTACATTCACATGAACATTGTGTTTTGCAGTCTGCAAATTCCGGATCCGCAAAAAAAGGATGATGTTCCGTATGGCACCCGTTTTTTTTTTTTTGCAGATCCACTGTAACAATGCCTATCCTTGTCCGCAAAACGGACAAAAATAGGAATGGACATACAGATGCGGACAGCACACAGTGTTCATTTAAGTGAATGGGTCCGCATCTGAGCCGCAAAATATGCAGATCGGAGGCTGCAAAAACAACGTGTGAATGTAGCCTTACCCTGTATGTTCTGTAGTGATATACGTAATGTTAGGAGGGAAAAGGTTAGGGTGAGAATTTGGCATGGGGGAGGGGGGTTCAGTTTTTGACTTGGCCGGCAGAAAAGCTAGGTGCACCAGCGCTTGGGGGGGGGGGCAAGCTGAACTCTTGCACCAGGGCCCATGAGCCTTTAGCTACTCCCCTGATTGACACTGTGCTTCTATTGCTAGATTATTATTCCATTTCTCATCATTTTTAGAATCATCCCCCAAATCAACTATATACCATCATTATTTCTGTATTAGAAGCATGAGGATATTTCCACTTTTGCCATGAACTGTTTTCCAATGCCGTAATGCATCTAAAATGAAAAATAAAAAATGAAGCATCTTAACAAATACTTTATTCTTGATTAAAATATCCTATTTTGTGTCTAAAGCTTCTATTCAGCTACAATATATTACATCTAATACTCAGAAATTGATGAAAATAAAAATAAAAATCCACAAGAAATTTGTAACATGATGTGCATGCAGATGTGCTCAGTGCCATGGTGCTGATAGACAATAATGCTAAATACATGCAAACACCCAATTCCCCCTGTGAAAGACAACCAGTCTAGGTATAGCCGCCTGAACAGTACAAATCTGTTATGACATATCAGCTGTCATTCTATGGAAGTTGGCTATCGGCTAAAGATGCTGTGCAGCTGATTTATTCTAGCAAATAGCACTGGATATACAAAAGACGTAAAAATACAATTTACTAGAGAGTGGCGTGGGTAATTATGAAGAGTATTGCGTGCATACTGTATAACCTGTATAAGAAAATAAATATGATATAAATGTTAGCTTTTAAGAGATTTCTCATAAACCATAGTAGAGCTGTCAATGTCTTTTTAATGTGCTATTTTCAGTAATTCATTCAGGTCGTAGCTATTTCCATGATACAAAAGCACATAACATAAACGCACAACAGTCGGCTACATTGCTTTTATAAAAATGTTAAAGTGTTCAGTGGAATGAAAATGTTTTAAGAAGTAAATTAAAGCAACTATACTGATACATAAGCAGATGGCTTTTTTACATTAATGTGAGGGTTGAACTTATTTGGTTCATATTTCTCTCTATACTCAGATAGAAAGATCTGCCTACCTGCAGCCCTCACTAGAGGGAGCTCAGGAGGTTACTGCACAATGTTATACGTTGAATTCAATAATACACAATATGCAGTGAGCTCCTATGCTCCCTCTAGTGGCAGCTGCAGCGTGCAGATCTATGTAGTAAGAACCAACACTCCCTGCATTGTATGGTGGCCGTTATGGCACATAACAGGTAGCATTTAGTGTTAGTTTCCCGTCTTACAGAGACCACCTTGACGTTTGGCAGACGAGCCCAAATAATTTTGTACAAAATATATTTGCCAAGAATCTCAAATTTAATAAATAAGCGTAGCATTAGCACCAGAATATTTTCTATTACTATGGCATTTTTGTACTTTATTTGGTTTACAGAGTGCTGTTACATTGCTTTTTTTTCCATAGATCTATGTAGTGAATGTGCTCTGTATCAGAAAAAAATTAAAGCACTAAAGGATTATATTTTGTACTTTAACCCCTTGAGGACAGAGCCCATTTTGGCCTTAATGTCTGGGCCAAATTTTTGAATTCTGACATGTGTCACTTTATGTGGTAATAACTTTGGAACGCTTTTACTTATCCAGGCCATTCTGAGATTGTTTTCTCGTGACACATTGTACTTCATAACAGTCATAAATTTGAGTCAATATATTTCACCCTTATTTATGAAAAAAATCCCAAATTTACCAAAAATTCTGAAAAATTTGCAAATTTCCAAATTTCAATTTCTCTACTTTCAAAATACACCATAATACCTCCAAAAATAGTTATTATTTTACATTCCCCATATGTCTACTTTATGTTGGCATCATTTTGTAAACGTCATTTTACTTTTTTAGGAAGTTAGGAGGCTTAGAAGTTTAGAAGCCATTGTTCAAATTTTCACCAAATTTTCCAAAACCATTTTTTTTTAGCACCAATGCAGATATAAAGTGATTTTGAGGGGCTTACATAATGAAACCCACCATAAATGACCCCATTTTAGAAACTACACCCCTCAAATTATAAAAAACTGCTGTTACAAACTTTGTTAACCTTGAGGTGTTCCACAAGAATTAATGGAAAATGGAGGTGAAATTTCAAAATTTCACTTTTTTCGTAGATTATTCATGTTAACATTTTTTTTCTTGCAACACAGCAAGGGTTAACAGCAAACTAAACCTCAATATACATTCCTCTGATTCTGAAGTTTACAGAAATACCCCATATGTGGTGGTAAACGTCTCTATGGGTTTGTGGCAGTGGTCAGAAGGAAAGGAGCGCCATACGGATTTTGGAGGCAAAATTTGCTAGAATAGTTTTTAGGCACCATTTTGTAATTGAGAGACCCTGACGTACCCCTACAGTGGAAACCCTCATAAAGTGACCCCATTTTGGAAACTACACCCTTCAAAGAATATATTAAGGGGGGTACTGACCACTTTGACCCCCTAAGCATTTTACGGAATTTGGAAACACTTGGCTGTGAAAATGAACATTTTTTTTCTTCCAATAAAATGTTGCTTTAGCCCCAATTTTTTTTATTTGCATAAGGGGTAACAGGAGAAAAGCCCCCCCATAATTTGTTACCCATTTTCTCCTGAATACGGCAACACCCCATATGTTGTGGTAAACTGCTGTGGGGGCACATGGCAGGACTCAGAACAGAAGGAGCGCCATATGGATTTTACAACACAGATTTTGATGGAGTGGTTTGCGGGAGCCATTGATTTTTATTTTTTTGAGTTATTGTCTTATGTGGGGGCTCATTTTTTGCAGGATAAGGTGAGGTTTTCATTGGTACCATTTTGGGGTAAATACGCCTTTTTGATCGCCTACTATTACACTTTTTGTGAGGGAAGAGGGCTATTTTGGCATAGTTTTTTTAAAATTTTTTTACAGAATTCGCCTGGGGGGCCATCTCATGTAATATTTTTATAGAGCAGGTTGTTACGGACGCAGCGATACCCAATATGTCCAACTTTTTTAATGTTGGAAAGTTTTACACATTAGATGCATTTTGAACAGAATAAAATATTTTTTTTTGTGTTGCCATTTTCAGAGAGCCATATTTTTTTCAGTTTTCAGGCGATTGTCTCAGGTAGGGTACAGTTTTTGCGGGACAAGATGACGGTTGAATTGATACCATTTTGGGGTAATTACACCTTTTTGATCGCCTGCTATTACACTTTTTGTGAGGGAAGAGGGGAAAAAATGGCTATTTTGGCATAGTTTTTAAAAAAAATTTTTTACAGCATTCGCCTGGGGGGCCATCTCATGTAATATTTTTATAGAGCAGGTTGTTACGGACGCAGCGATACCCAATATGTCCAACTTTTTTAATGTTGGAAAGTTTTACACATTAGATGCATTTTGAACAGAATAAAATATTTTTTTTTGTGTTGCCATTTTCAGAGAGCCATATTTTTTTCAGTTTTCAGGCGATTGTCTCAGGTAGGGTACAGTTTTTGCGGGACAAGATGACGGTTGAATTGATACCATTTTGGGGTAATTACGCCTTTTTGATCGCCTGCTATTACACTTTTTGTGAGGGAAGAGGGGAAAAAATGGCTATTTTGGCATAGTTTTTAAAAAAATTTTTTTACAGCATTCGCCTGGGGGACCATCTCATGTAATATTTTTATAGAGCAGGTTGTTACGGACGCAGCGATACCCAATATGTCCAACTTTTTTAATGTTGGAAAGTTTTACACATTAGATGCATTTTGAACAGAATAAAATATTTTTTTTTGTGTTGCCATTTTCAGAGAGCCATATTTTTTTCAGTTTTCAGGCGATTGTCTCAGGTAGGGTACAGTTTTTGCGGGACAAGATGACGGTTGAATTGATACCATTTTGGGGTAATTACGCCTTTTTGATCGCCTGCTATTACACTTTTTGTGAGGGAAGAGGGGAAAAAATGGCTATTTTGGCATAGTTTTTAAAAAAAAATTTTTACAGCATTCGCCTGGGGGGCCATCTCATGTAATATTTTTATAGAGCAGGTTGTTACGGACGCAGCGATACCCAATATGTCCAACTTTTTTATTGTTGGAAAGTTTTACACATTAGATGCATTTTGAACAGAATAAAATATTTTTTTTTGTGTTGCCATTTTCAGAGAGCCATATTTTTTTCAGTTTTCAGGCGATTGTCTCAGGTAGGGTACAGTTTTTGCGGGACAAGATGACGGTTGAATTGATACCATTTTGGGGTAAATACGCCTTTTTGATCGCCTGCTATTACACTTTTTGTGAGGGAAGAGGGAAAAAAATGGCTATTTTGGCATAGTTTTTTTTATTTTTTTTTTACAGCATTCGCCTGGGGGCCATCTCATGTAATATTTTTATAGAGCGGGTTATTACGGATGTGGCGATACCTAACATGTTTATGTATTGTGTGTTTTTTTATTTTTAATCAATTTTTTTAACTTTTTTTTTAACTTTTTTTTTTTTTTTTCACTTTCTTGACTCAGATCCACTTGGTTCTTCAAGAACCAGTGGGTCTGGTATTTTACAATACACTGCAGTACACTGTATAGTGTACTGCAGTGTATTTTCTTATAGCCTGTTCAAGCTCCTGCCTTTAGCAGGAGCTTGAACAGGCTTCCATGGCAAGCCAGACGAAAGCGTCTGGTTGCCATGGTAACCATCGGGACGCTGCCACAGCAGAGCAGCGTCCCGATGGAAGGGAGAGGGAGCTTCCTCCCTCTCATCTGCCCACACCATCGGCGCTGCCAGCGCACCGCAGCGCCGATGGGAGAGGAAGGGAGCGCTCCCTCCCTGTTAACCCCTTCCATACAGCGGTCCCTACGGACCGCGGCATGGAAGGGGTTAAACTGCTGACATCGGTGCTAGCACCGATGTCAGCAGTTTCAAGCAGAGTATCAGCTGTATGCTGATACTCTGCTTGCATACGCTCGGCCATCCTGAGAAATCATTGCGGGCGGCACTTGCGGCAGCCGCCCGCACATTGCAAATCTCCCCCCCCGCCCACTCATCTGCCCACAGCCAATCAGGGGGGCGGGGGGGACACCCTGACCTCCCCCTAAATACTGACACTCGGCGGGGATTCGCTAGAATAGCGCTATCCCCGCCGAGTACCCCTTGCCTGCTGTGAATGGCTGGTCTGAATAGACCAGCCATTCACAGCGATCGCCTTTATGGGGGGTGCACGGCACCCCCCCAGGCCTTAACTATGGGTGGCTGGGTGTCTTAAACAGCACCCATTACAGCATGTAACCCCCCCTGCACTGAGCAGGGGGGGTTTACATGCAGGGCGTACCGGTACGCCCTGTTGCACTAAGTACCTCGTGCCCAGGACGTACCGGTACGCCCATTGTCGCCAAGGGGTTAAAGGGGTACAGCTCTGAACCCAGACATATCCTTGTTGTCACCCAGGCAGCCACTCTGACATAAGCATTGGAGCATTTCATGCTCCGATGCTCTCCTTTGCCCTGCGCTGAATCATACCTGGCTCTCCATGGGGAAAGCTAGGCAGAGGCTTCACCGGTTCACCAGCACTAATGGGTGGACTTTAGCACTGCACTAGCCTGTAAAACGGCTAAGGCAGCACTAACCCCCACCCATCACTGGTGATGACGTCACCAGCAACACTGCTAGGTGGAAGCATCTGACTAGCAGTGTAAGTCTAAACAAAAAAAGCCCTTGCCCTGCGCAATCCAGCACAGGGCAATGGAGTGGATCGGAGCATGAATGCTCCGATGCTCATGTCAGAGGGGCCAGAGCAGTGAAAATGGGGATATGTCCGGGTTCAACTCTGAACCTGGACAACCCCTTTAAAGTCTAACTGTCACCTAATTTTATTTGTAATGTGTAGGGAAAGTGACAATGAATGTTTTTTCTAATATACTTTCTAATGTGAATTTGTACATTTGTATGAAAAATGAATGTCCCATAGCAGCGCACTCTAAATGAGTGTTGCTAAAGTAACGTGGTATGTTGCCCCACCTTATACCAATACCAACGCTATATGAGACAAATAATGCTGCCAATACCAACTTTTTTATGTTTTTGTCTACAGCGTTTATTTTGGGGTACATATGACTTTTGATCACTTTTTTACTCGATTTTTTGCGAGGGTCAAGGTGACCAAAACACGGCAAATTACACATTTTTTTTTATTTTTTTTCCATTATGGAATTCACTGCACAGGAAAAACATTTCTATATTTTATACCAGTTGGAATGAATGATTAAAAATGCAGTGATACCTGATTTTTATTGTTTATTTTTATACCGTATATGCCGGCGTATAAGACGACTGGGCGTATAAGACGACCCCCAACTTCTGCCCTAAAAATATAGAATTTGGTATATACTCACTGTATAAGACTACCCCTCTCCCAAATGAAAAAAAGTCTGCTTTGATTTCAACATGTTAATTTTAATTCAAATGCATATGACATGCAGGTACTGTATATAGCAGCAAAACTGTCACTTATAAACATAAGGTTGTTTCAAACATGTACGGTAAAGCTAAAACTTTGCAAAACAAACAAGAGAGCAAGTGCCTGGTGATCATAACTGTAAGCTGCGATATTGTAACAGGTCTTGCTGGCATGACAGTTTCCCTTTAAAAGCCTTCAAAATCCTCCTGAGAATATAGAGAATAGTATGCTACTTCAGTATGCTAAGAGCAGGGCTCTCTACGCGCTGACGGGGAAAAAAAAAACACCTCACACAGTGCGGCCCCCGTATATCCGGCGTATAAGACGACCCCCCACTGTAGCCATTATTTTAAGGGGTTAAAAAGTAGTCTTATACGCCAGTATATACTGTATGTAAAAAGTGAGGGAGGTGATCTGCATTTTTAATATTTTTGTGGGTTTTTTTTTATTTTTTTAAAAAACATTTTTCACTGTGATTTTAAGTTCCCTTTCACAGACTGTTCCCTGGGGTTGGCTTTGCCGGCAGTTCACTATGACAGGCCTGGTGGTTTTCATAAGTTCGCAGGCTGTCATAGCAACCAATGGAAACGCTGGTATTTCACTGCGAAAGCATAGGGAGCCTCTCTCTGTTTAACCACTCAGATTCCACTGTCGCTACTGCATGTGGCTTCTGAGGGTTAAATGACCAAGATCAGCAATATTTCCCAGCCCTATCATCGTGGCCATGTGCTGGCTGCATTACACAGCTGGCACCGTGTGGAGTGGCCTCTTGTGCTCCACTGATGTACTATCAAGGGTTCATGCAGTCGACCGTAGGTATTTAGCTGTCTGCAAAAAAACGGATCCGCAAAAAATACGGATGACGTCCATGTGCATTCTAAACAGCTGGCCCCTAATAGAACAGTAATGCGGACAATAATAGGACATGTTCTACTCTTTTGCGGAACAGCCATACGGAAACGGAATGCACACAGAGTAACTTCCGTTTTTTTTGCCGACTCATTGAAATGAAGGCTTCCGCATACGGTCCGCAAAAAAAATGGAACGGACAAGGAAAGAAAATACGTTTGTGTGAGTGAGCCCTAAGTCAGAGGCCACAAAGGGGTTAATTAGTCCATTCCCACTCCCAATTTCGGCTCCATGCCTGACTATTCAAGTGAATAGGTCCGCATCTGTAAAACAGTGTGCACATAGCCGGTGTCTGTATATTGTGGACCCACTGTTTGCGGGCCTCAATACGGGCACAGGCCGCCTTAATGGATGGAAGTGATTCTTTTACTGCATACTGGCTCGTTAGCCTGTTCTTCTGTCTAATTGTATATTGAACAGGTTTTAATGGTGTATGTCTGTTACACAACGTTTGGATGGCAATTATATTTATAACACAGAAAAGAATTGCTGATGACTTTTACATTCCAAACCGGAAAAAATTACAAAATATCATTATCCTCTGTCAGGGCCACAGATTATTACTTTATCTATAAAGCAATTTGTGACTTCAGGGTGCTTCCCCAGCATCATACAAATAAGTACTAAAACTTAGGCAGATGTGGCCTTGTTCTGTCTAAATGAATACCCAGAGTTCTAGCTTTCAATGATGTTCCCTGCAGCTGTACTACAACATTCATCAGATAACCACAGTGTTCAAAGCCAATGGCTACTGATTATTCACCTGGCTAGTGTATGTAGTGTATATTTCCTGCTGCTGGAGTTGCTGACACTTCTAATCATATTCGCTAAGGTCTGCTAAACACGACTTTGCTCTGGCATTTGTGGCTACTAAAAAGTCAACAAAACCGCTTGCGCAGTTTTTCAAAACCACATGTGTTATTTATGGCCTTTTTAGTGACTTTTCTAAAGAACTGTGTGAAACATGCTTTTTTTATGGCGTTTCTTTCCCTATATAGGAGATGTCAAAATGCCAGAAAAAACACCAAAGACCCAAAAGCCACCTAATTAAAAAAAACACTAGTAGCAAAAAAATGTAAATAAAATAAAAAGCTTGTGTGTCCTGCATTTCATATTTTCCACATACTTGCAGCAAAGATCTGGAGTTGTCATTTTTACCACAAAAAATGCACCAAAAATCACAGATGAATAAAATGCACAAAAACACCACGGAAGCCCTATTTGTAAACCCATCCTTAGGTCACTTACAAAGGTCTGTATTTGGTCAGTATTTGTCAAAGCCAAAACTGGGAGTGAAATCTACAGAGAAAAATTATGTAATTATGGAAGGATTTGTGCCTTTTCTGTGTTTAAGAGCCAATCCTGGTTTGGCTTACAAATACTGATGCAGAATACTGACCATATGAAAGTGACCTTAAACAAATTTAAAGGCTATGTACACCTTTGGAGTCATTTTTTTATTATTGCATTTAACTTATTTTTGGCTAAAAATCATATTTTATTAAAAATATTGAGCTGTTCAGTCACAAAGGGTTAACTGTTTTTCTAGCTGGGTGACTGGTACTTTGACTTTCACTTTGTGCCAGTCATCTAATCACCCTTATCTGTAAACTACTGAGTGGTCATAAACACTTATTTAAGCAACATTCTTATCAGTAAGGTAAGGATTGAGCTACAATGAGTGTTTATGATGTGAGAGAGAACAGATAAGCTGTCAGTCTGCTCCTCAGATGACGAAATTAAGAAAAAATCCACAGGCAGCTAGTATAGCTTCTCAGCTCTGTACACAAAAAAGGATTCCATATTGTTAATAAACACCAATTGAAAAAGTGATTTTTAGGTCAAAATAAGTATAATGCAAAAATAAAAACAATTGCCCCCAAAGGTGTACATAGCCTTTAAGGACATCAAATCTGCTACACCAGTTTTGTGGTGTCAAAAAGTTGCAAGTGATGTCACGTGCAGCATCTTGTGCACAATTTTGCAACATTTGGTGAAATTTTATGAATTTTGGTGAGCCTCACCACTTTCAGAAGTGGAGTACAAAGAAGGTCAGGACAACAGGGTCAGACTAGAGATGAGCGAAGCGATTCATCGATTTGTATCGAATCTTGAAAATTTTTAGCTGCGAAGCGAATCCGAATTTCCTTGGATTTGCTTCGTATTATTCGTAAACGTATGCACAATTTTACACGCTAACGATACGTACGATACGTATGAAATGTACAAAACGTACGCATTATGCGTGAGGCGGAACAATGACGATACGCCCACGCAAGAGTGGGAAAGTGAAGATACACCCCCCTCCGAACTGGAAAAAAACAGCCCACCGGGATCTAACTATTTTGCACGTATAGGGAGTGAAGACTCCTCCCTCAGTACTCCACCCTCCTCTGAAGCCACTCTGACCCAATTTAGACCAGCGCTGACTTTAGAGCAAGCATCATGGCTAAGAAACAGCTGGGCCCAAATTGGAATGAAATGTGCTTTGGGTTCGAGTTCCCTGTACCACCGCGTGCTCCAGACATCAGGATAACTGCAAAAAAAAGGGGGTCAGTCAGCACATCCAAAGTGCAGGTGCACGCTGCCATGGCTAGAGACATAAAGGAAAAAAACAGCGCAGCAGCACTCTGCAAACACAAATAATGTACAATAATGCCATAGTCATATAAAACATTTTGGTACTAGTAATATGCTTATTTTGCTAAATTGAGAATCTTGGCAAATCATTTTGTACAAAATATTTGAGCCCATCTGCCATATGTCAAGGCGTTCTCTTTAAGACGGGAACCTAACACTAATTTCTACCTGTTATGTGCCATAATGGCCACCACAAAACTCAGGGAGTGCTGGTTCCTCATGCATGCTGGGTCCACTCTGCCTTTGCCATTTTAGGTGCCTTAAAGGCCTCCATTGAATCCAGGAATGCAGGTACCAACATGCATGCTGAGCCCACTCCATACCTCTCCTGGTGCCTCACAGCTTCCAATACATATACTGAGAGCAGGACACAGTTTTATACTTACTCTGATTAAACTCAGCCTATGAGGCAGACTGGCTTATTAGGAGTGCAAGACTGACTGGAGTAGCCACACCTCCAGATCAGTATAACTGCAAAAAAAGGGGGTCAGTCAGCACAGTTTTATACTTACTCTGATTAAAATCAGCCTATGAGGCAGACTGGCTTATTAGGAGTGCAAGACTGGCTGGAGTAGCCACACCTCCAGATCAGTATAACTGCAAAAAAAATTTTGTACAAAATGATTTGCCAAGATTCTCAATTTTGCAAAATGAGCATAGTACTAGTACCAAAATGTTTTATATGACTATGGCATTATTGTACATTATTTGTGTTTGCAGAGTGCTGCTGCACTGTTTTTTTCCTTTGTGTCTCTAGCCATGGCAGCGTGCACCTGCACTTTGGATGTGCTGACTGACCCCCTTTTTTTTGCAGTTATACTGATCTGGAGGTGTTGCTACTCCAGCCAGTCTTGCGCTCCTAATAAGCCAGTCTGCCTCATAGGCTGATTATAATCAGAGTAAGTATAAAACTGTGTCCTGCTCTCAGTATATGTATTGGAAGTTGTGAGGCACCAGGAGAGGTATGGAGTGGGCTCAGCATGCATGTTGGTACCTGCATTCTTAGATTCAATGGAGGCCTTTAAGGCACCTAAAATGGCAAAGGCAGAGTGGACCCAGCATGCATGAGGAACCAGCACTCCCTGAGTTTTTTGGTGGCCATTATGGCACATAACAGGTAGAAATTAGTGTTAGGTTCCCGTCTTAAAGAGAACGCCTTGACGTATGGCAGATGGGCTCAAATATTTTGTACAAAATGATTTGCCAAGATTCTCAGTTTTGCAAAATAAGCATAGTACTAGTACCAAAATATTTTATATGACTATGGCATTATTGTACATTATTTGTGTTTGCAGAGTGCTGCTGCACTGTTTTTTTTCCTCCAGACATCAGGATGTCACAAGTTCAACTCTGCCAGAGACACCAAGCTTCAGTGCCTGTGTCCTTACCACCTGCTGAAGTTGCTGCGCCTGCAACTCGTGAGGTGGCTGGAGCATCTAGTGAGGCTGGAGAGTCCGCTATGTCTCGTACAGCAGAGGTGGCTGGAGCATCCACTTCTCCGCCCTGGAGGAGATCCACCCCTTCCATACACCAGAACCTAATTGTTTCACCATCTGTAACGGCTCATGCACAGACTCTCTGGGACTATAAAACCGCAGTGGAGGACTGGATCATACAAGTTCTTGACCACCCTAGGCCGGGAGCTCCTTCGTTGGAACGCAGGAAGGGAACTGTGCTTTGGTTCTCGGTTGGGAGAGGGTCTGGCTTCCTGCAGGATGACGAAGAAGGAAGGGAATATTTTGTGGGCCGTAGGTCGGTGAAACGGTCATACCTGCCACAACATCGTCATAGCCTGTACGTAGGGGATCAGGTGGCGTACACCCCCATGGCGTCCCTGAAAGGCCCATTTGCGACCGGGTTTACCCTCCTGTCAAAGCCTCTGGTGCCTAAAACGGAACCTGAAGTGTGGCTGGATGAACCACCAGGTCCAGGACGCTTGCGCTGCCTGCAGGAGTTCCCAGATGGCGTCCTCCGGTTCACGGAAAAGCCACAGCCTCAGCTGGAGCCTCTGATTCCAGGACTGCCAGCACCACCACCACCACCACAGCCCTTTCAGCTGGGTCAGCTCACTACATCATCATTCACCTTTCAATCAACGGTCATCCACCAGAACCAGCTGCCGTGGAAGGTGAAGCCAGCAGCCGGAGAAGCTGGGCCTTCTTCCCTGGATGCAACCTTTCCGGAACCGCTGCAGCCGGAAGTCCTTACCCCTGATGTCCCAGCAGGAGGATCCGGAAAAGCGCAAGTGGCTGCAGCGGTCGCCAGCGTGACCACCGCCCGGACCCGGTCAAGTCCAAATGAAAGAAGAAGAGGCTGGAGTTCCACCACCGCAGCGAGCATGGCCTTCAAGAGGCAGGAGCGTCCTCTGATGAGCTTCAGCAGCAGCTCAAGTGAGGAGGACTTCAGGTCCCTCATCTGAGAAACCTACTACTGGCTGCTGTCAAGGACTGCAGGAGGACCTATGGGAGCCACACCATGGACTGCACCTGACGGGTGAAAGCCAGTTGGCACTTTACTTTTGTGTGTTTGTTTGTAATGCCCCCGTTTGACTCTCACCCAGATGGACATGGCTGTCAGGACTCCCCCCATTCTGCAGAAAATTCCCTGTTACGCCGAAGTGCGCCGATTCTCCTTTTTCCCCCCTTCTCAGGTTATTTGGGAGTCCCTTTTGCAAAAAGGGTTCTCTATTTGCGGCTATTCTCTATTATCCATGTGGATTACACATTACATGTTTGGATTACAATTTTACCTCACGTGGATTACAATTGAATTTTGGAATATGTGTTCCAGACAGACAGTGTTTTATCATTGCAAACTAGGAGCCATAAGGAGAGACTCAAACGTATATCTGAGCCTTTTATGCTTGCAAATGTGAAATTGATTGCACTAAAATGTTTGCATACTTATGTCTTTTTTAATGGTACAGCACTTTAGCCCATTGTGTGTATTCTGGTACTGCAATGTGTCTTATTAATGCACTTATTGTACGGTGTTTTTAGTAAATTATTAACTTATTGAAAGCTAGCAGCAGTGAGCACCTTATTTTTCTAGTTCATATAGTCTGCCTCTAAATACTATAGGCCATGGCCTAGCCTCGTGCATATGACGCATTCGCGCGTCAATGGTATGCTAAGTATTCGCACTTTTGTAAGCTAATGCTTACTTATTACATACTTTTAACTACTGTTTTTTTACGTAGATTCGACGAATAAGTTCATTTAAATACGAATCTTGTCAGAAATTCTGCGAATATTCAGCGAATAAAATTTTGAATGATTCGCTCAGCTCAGACGAACTTTTACTAATATATGAGTACACCATATTGCATTTGTACCAAATTTATTATTACTGTGCGCCATTTTATAAATTTGTTGCAGGCAAACAAACCAAAGAAAGACTTAAAACTGACACCAAAACCACCACAAATGATAAACCCCTCCATTATTTCTACTCAGTAATTTGAAATTACATCATTATTACCAGGACAGGTAAACTTGGAGTCCTTTTTTATGAGCTCTCTCTTTCCTGAT
Organism: Rhinella marina; assembly: GCA_900303285.1. Taxonomy (NCBI): domain Eukaryota; kingdom Metazoa; phylum Chordata; class Amphibia; order Anura; family Bufonidae; genus Rhinella; species Rhinella marina. The sequence goes on from ONZH01000975.1 coordinate 67,444, forward strand.
CATTATGTGTCTTTCTTCTAATTAGATGATCCATCCATACAGTGGTTCAGCTCTGTGCTGTTCTTGCTGTCATTCCAGTTTGTCGTTGTTCTCTCAACAACATCATGGTTAATTTTAATCATGGCATCTGAGCAGTCTTTCCCTGGAGTACTGCACTCCCATTGTTCGAACAGCTCCCCTGTGCCTAGATCGAGGGATCTGTTCAGTTGCTATGGCAGCCTCAGCCCCTCTGAAGTCTCCGAGGCCTGCCATAGAGAAGTTCCTATCGGGCCCTGTCTGTGGCGGGGCTTGATAGAAACACACTGAATCTCCCATAGGCTACAATATTAAATCATTGCACTTTATGGGAGAAGTGATCAGGCAGTCACATGTTAAAGTCCCTATTTTCTATTTATATTGTCCTGGATTTGCTGCCAGATCAATTCTTACCTCCATATTTATATTTGGCATGCTATGTTGCTATTGTTTTCTTTATATAGTTATATACACACATGTACAGTCATGGCCAAAAGTTTTGAGAATGATACAAATATTAATTTTTACAAAGTCTACTGCTTCAGTTTTTATAATGGCAATTTGCATATACTCCAGAATGTTATAAAGAGTGATCAGCTTAACAGCAATTACTTGCAAAGTCAATATTTGCCTAGAAAATGAACTTTATCCCCCAAAACACATTTCAACATCATTGCAGCCCTGCCTTAAAAGGACCAGCTAACATCGTTTCAGTGATTGCTCCATTAACACAGGTGTGGGTGTTGATGAGGACAGGGCTGGAGATCAATCTGTCATGATTAAGTAAGAATGACACCACTGGACACTTTAAAAGGAGGCTGGTGCTTGGCATCATTGTTTCTCTTCTGTTAACCATGGTTATCTCTAAAGAAACACGTGCAGTCATCATTTCACTGCACAAAAATGGTCTAACAGGGAAGAGTATCGCAGCTAGAAAGATTGCACCTCAGTCAACAATCTATCGCATCATCAAGAACTTCAAGGAGAGAGGTTCCATTGTTGCCAAAAAGGCTCCAGGGCGCCCAAGAAAGACCAGCAAGCTCCAGGACCGTCTCTTAAAAGTGTTTCAGCTGCAGGATCGGGCTACCAGCAGTGCAGAGCTTGCTCAGGAATGGCAGCAGGCAGGTGTGAGTGCATCTGCACGCACTGTGAGGCGGAGAATCTTGGAGCAAGGCCTGGTCTCAAGGAGGGCAGCAAAGAAGCCACTTCTCTCCAGAAAAAACATCAGGGACAGACTGATATTCTGCAAAAGGTACAGGGAGTGGACTGCTGAGGACTGGGGTAAAGTCATTTTCTCTGATGAATCCCCTTTTCGATTGTTTGGGACATCTGGAAAACAGCTTATTCGGAGAAGACGAGGTGAGCGCTACCACCAGTCTTGTCTCATGCCAACTGTAAAGCATCCTGAAACCATTCATGTGTGGGGTTGCTTCTCATCCAAGGGAATCGGCTCTCTCACAGTCTTGCCTAAAAACACAGCCATGAATAAAGAATGGTACCAGAATGTCCTCCGAGAGCAACTTCTCCCAACCGTCCAAGAGCAGTTTGGCGATCAACAATGCCTTTTCCAGCATGATGGAGCACCTTGCCATAAAGCAAAGGTGATAACTAAATGGCTCAGGGAACAAAACATAGAGATTTTGGGTCCATGGCCTGGAAACTCCCCAGATCTTAATCCCATTGAGAACTTGTGGTCAATCATCAAGAGACGGGTGGACAAACAAAAACCTACAAATTCTGACAAAATGCAAGCATTGATTGTGCAAGAATGGACTGCTATCAGTCAGGATTTGGTCTAGAAGTTGATTGAGAGGGTCAACACTGCAAATATTGACTTGCTGCATTAACTCATTCTAACTGTCAATATAAGCTTTTGTTACTCATAATATGATTGCAATTATATTTCTGTATGTGATAAAAACATCTGACAAACACACATAAAAACCAGAGGGCAGCAGATCATGTGAAAATATAATATTTGTGTCATTCTCAAAGCTTTTGACCATGACTGTACCCTCTGAATCGAAATGCACTGTGAAATATGGTGATACTATATGAATTGTAGTTGACTGGACAACTCCTTTAGGGCTTGTTCACACGACCGTATGTATTTTTGCGGTCCGCAAAAAATACGGATGACATCCGTGTGCATTCCGTATTTTGCGGAACGGAACAGCAGGCCCCTAATAGAACAGTACTATCCTTGTCCGTAATGCGGACAATAATAGGACGTTCTATTTTTTTGCGGAACGGAAAAACGGACATACGGAAACGGAATGCATACGGAGTACCTTCCGTTTTTTTTGCGGACCCATTGGTTGCGGTCCTCAAAAAAAAACGGAACGGAAAGAAAATACGGTCGTGTGAATGAGCCCTTAACCCTTTCGCGCCCGGAGGTTTTTTCGGTTATGCATTTTCGTTTTGCGCTCCCTGCCTTCAAACAGCCATAACTCTTTTATTTTTCTGTTCACATAGCTGTATGAGGGCTTGTTTTTTGCGGGACAAGTTGTACTTTCCAACGCCACCATTTAATATTGCATACAGTGTAGTGGGAAGCGGGAAAAAAATTCCAAACCGGGTGAAATTGCAAAGAAAACGCTATTCCGCTACAGTTCTACGGGTTTCTTATTTACAGCGTTCGATGTGCATTAAAACTGATCCGTTACTTTCATTCTACTGGTCAGTACGAATCCGGCAATACCTAATATGTATAGTTTTTCCTGCGTTTTCATAGTGATAATTAGAAAGTTGCCCTTTTTTTTTTTTTTTCCTTGTCAAATCTTGACCCCTATAACTTTTTGGTATTTATGTGTACAGAGCTGTATGGGGGCTCATTTTTTGCGGGACGATCTGAAGTTTTTATTGATACCATTCTGGGGTGTGTATGACTTTTTGATCACTTTTTATTTATTTTTTTTTAGAAAAAAAAAGGGACA
>ONZH01000976.1:0-36453 GCA_900303285.1 Rhinella marina
ACAATACTAGACAATACAATGACCAATGGGAAGGGAAAAAAGGGAAGGAGCAATTGCCATAACAGAAGTGGGGGGGGGGGATCAGGGCATTCTATGAAACCAGTGGTCATCCCAAACATCCCATATTGCATGGAACAAATCCACCTTGTCCTGGTATAGTGCAGTGGAATATTCCATAGTACGGATCTCCGTCACCCTGGCGTACAGATCAGCAAGAGTTGGAGTGCTAGTGCATTTCCAGAATCGAGGAATAAGGCAGCGGGCCGCTATCAAAATTTGGGAAACCAGCTTGCGAGATGTGACCTTAAGATTTTGGGAAAAGACATTGAGTAGGAAAGGGAGAGGTTCTACTGGGAACTCACACTGGAAAATATCCCTAAGGAGGTCACCGACTATCAACCAAAACTGACGGATATTCGGGCAATCCCAGAATATGTGCCAAAGCGTGCCTAAATGTGTCTGGCATCTCCAACACTGTCCCGACACTGTAGGGTGTAGCCTATGGAGGAGGTCAGGAGTATGGTACCAATGCATTAATATCTTGCATTGGTTCTCCTGAGCCAGGACCGACATGGAAGACTTTGCGGCTCTCCTCCATATGAGACCCCACGTACTGTCAGAGAGCTCCCTCCCCAGGTAGTCCTCCCACTTGACCATGTAGGAGTGTCGGACAAGTCTGTCCGGGAATGGGTTAACCAGTATTGAGTAGATCCCCGAAATCAGTCCCTTAGTATGCACTCCATTTCTACAAATCCTCTCGAATGTCGTGGGCAGGGAGACAGTGAGGCCAGAGAACATAGATTGTGCAAAGTGACGAAGTTGAATGTAGAAAAAAAACAGCAGTCTCGGGAAGGTCATATTTGGACCGTATGTCAGAGAAAGAAAGGAGTTCCCTGGAAAGTGGATCCACCACATCAGCAAATCTGAAAACTTGCTTTTGGAACCAAGCTCTGGTATTCGGAGCTGTCAGGCTAGCTGGGAGTGAGGGATGGTACAGGAATGACGTCATTGCTGAGTGGCGGGACACCAGGGGAAACTTTACACTACATGTACGCCAAATCAATCTAGTGCACCTCATCGGACCCAGCAACTCCTTATCTTGGGGGGTCCGGCAGGGACCAGACCACAGCAGGGAATTAGGGTGGATCGGCGCCAACCATAACCTCTCAATCTGCATCCAGACAGAGTAAGGGTGCAGAGAGGACCACGCTGGAACGCAACGCAGCTGAGCAGCCAATAATACTTGATAAAGTCTGGGACGGCCAGCCCACCCTGTTCCCTGCTAGACAAAAGGACTGTTCTCGAAATTCTATGCCTTTTATGTGCCCAAATGAACTTTAGGACTTGAGATTGGAGGGACCTAAGATCCCGAAGGGGGATTGGTATGGGTAAAGTTTCAAACAGATACAGGATTTTTGGTAAAATGGTCATCTTGACAGCAGCGATGCGACCCAAGAAAGAGAGTGGGAGAGTCTGCCATTTGGACAAGAAAGCATTGATTTCCCTATAAATCGGGGGGAAGTTAGATCGGTATAAATCCGCAAATTGAGGAGTAATGTTCACGCCCAGATAACGTAGGGAGTCTGATTTCCAATTAAAGGGAAAGTTGCCCCGTAAAAGAGCGAGGGAGGACCCAGGGACGTTGACCGGGAGCGCTTCAGTTTTAGCCGTATTTACTTTGTACCCCGAGAGGCGCCCGTATTCACTCAAAACAGTCTGGAGGTTAGGCAGAGATATATGCAACCCCGTGAGGGTGAGGAGCACATCATCCGCGTATAAGGATAATTTAAATTCTTTATCCCGCACCTTGATACCCTGAATATCGGGGTGATTCCTTATTTTAGCAGCTAATGGCTCTATGCAAAGAGCAAATAACAGGGGGGACAAGGGGCAGCCCTGTCGAGTGCCATTGGTGATGGTAAACCGCCCTGACTCGAAATGTGGTAGCTTTACTGTCGCAGTAGGGGAGGAGTAGAGTCCCTCAATCGCGCGTAGAAAGGCCCCCTCAAAGCCTAAGGCCCGAAGAGTGGCAAATAGGAATGGCCAGCCAAGGCGATCAAACGCCTTTTCAGCGTCCAAACTAAGGAGCAGAGACTCCTCCCTAGAGCGAGCGACCACCTCCAGGAGATCGATTGTGCGCCTCGTATTATCACTCCCCTGACGGCACGGGACAAAGCCTACCTGGTCCTTATGTATCAGAGAGGGGAGGAGATTATTCAGGCGGTTGGCCAACACTTTAGAGTAGATTTTAAGGTCTGAATTAAGCAAGGCTATTGGTCTGTAATTCTGTCTGTCAAGGGGGTCCTTCCCCGGTTTCGGAATCAGTGTTAGAAAGGAGTGTAACATAGTATTGGGGACCGTCTTCCCGGACAAGAAGCCATTAAAGAGGGACTGTCAATAACTCATTTTAATTTTAATTCATTTTAACAAAATTGATGTTCTGGACACTGGCAGAGGACAACTTGGTCCCTTTGGATGTCACCACACCCCTTATGGTGCTCAAAACCTTCTCTGAGATGACAATGGAAGCTGGGCTAAAGAGAACAGAGAGAGCATACTGGGCCAGTTTAAGCCGCGTTTCCATTTTTTTAAGTTTGGGGAACACGGTATGTACCTTGGAAAGCCTACCGTCATTTAGAGAATGAGACAATTTTTCATTTTTTTTTAATATATAAAATGGACAGGGGGACAGAAGTACGAATTTCATACAGCAGAATTAAATTTTGGTGAAGGCATGGAAGTGTTTCATATTTCCACATGGACAATACAAGTTTTGGTAGGTCGGACAGAAGTGGTAAAAGCTGTTCCATCTTATAGCAACTAGCAAACTTAACTGGCTGCTGTGGCTTCTTGTTGCAGCAGAGACAGCTGGAAAGAGGTGACTAAAACGTGGGTGAAGGCGCAGAAGTGTGCCACATTTACAGACTGTTGAGTGTCAATTATTTCTGAATGCAATAGTATTCTTGCATGCCTGGCTAAGAGTCCCACCAAACTGAAACTGCCTGGGCCCAGGAAAATTAAATTTGGGCGAAGGTGCGGAACGGCGCTACATTTAGCACAACTAAGGTCAGATAGGAGTTCAGCTTGCACATAAGCTAATTCAGTTTAACTTCCCTCCCAGTGGGTGGAAAAAAGGCCCCCATTTTGGAGTGGTAGCAAGTCTAACATGGTGGAAAGCTAGTAGTCATCCCTCTGCTGAATTGTGACAATTCTGCTGTTTCTCTGCAAGCAACTGAGCATGCATCGGGCCATTTGCACAAGGGACTTGGAGGGACTCCATGCCTCCATCTCCACTGCATACTGCCACGGTGTGTCGGGGTCATCTGCCTGGTCTTCCTCATCACCCTATAGCTCATCCTGCTCCTCCTCTCATGTCACTTGTGCAGAAAAACCACCCATTTCTGTATACATTGCTTGTGTGTGAAAGTCTTTCTCCTTCTCATCCTCCTCCAGTTCAGCCCCCACAGGGCTCAGGTGGCCGTAAGATGTAGACACCACGTCTCCTGTCCCCTGGCCAGACAGATTTAGCAGCATCTGTTCCAGGACATGAAGCAGTAGAATTATGACATTCATCCCATAGTCCTGGCGACTGACAAGTAAAGTGACCTCCTCAAAGGGCCCGAGAAAACTGTATGTGACATGCATGAGCTGCCACTGGCTAACATTGAAGTTACACAGGAGAGTACCTCTGTATCATCAATAAATCGTTTATGACCTTCCTCTGCTCATATAGTCGGTCCAACATGTGGAGGGTGGAGTTCCAACGGGTGGAAATGACGAATATGAAACCATGTTGGGGAATGCCATTCTGCCTTTGTAGCTCAAGAAGGCTGTGCTTTGCAGTGTAAGAGTGGCTGAAGTGTATGCAGTTTCCTGGCCATTTTCTGGATGTCTTGCAGATAGGTCGAAGACTTCAGGAACCACTTTACAACCAGATTAACCATGTGCGGCATGGTTCCGATTTTCAGTTGGCGAGGAGACAGCCAAGATTAAATTTCTTGATGGAAAATGCAAAGAAGTTCCTGCCCTGTGTGACTTCGGTTTTCCCAGGCCACTTTATGGTGCAGCTGCATGTGTTTACGCAGGACCATGGTGCTAACATCGGCACTTTGGCCACATTTTACCTTCTGCCCACAGATTCTGCAAATGGCCATGCTGATGTCCTCCGACAGCTTGTTCAAAAATTGCTGATTGCCTGCTACTGCTGCCTCAGTGAACCCCTGCAATGCTACTTCTTTTTGGACAGGTAGACTCCTGCATAGTGGGCGGTCTAGCTCAGGCGCGTTTGGCTCCCGACTTCCCACTGCAGTCACCCTGCTGGCCTAGCCACTGCCTCATGCTCAAGCTGCCACCCTCTTCTCTTGATGATGATGAATCTCCCTCTTCACCCGGCTCCCACGTGTGATCAGCCACATCATCATTGGCTACTGTCCGCACATCACTGATGTCACCCTCCCCAGTCTTAAGGCCAGGAGCCTGACCGCTCGCAACACCAGCCTCCACATGGCTCTCATCATTGCTACTTGCCCACCTACTGGAAAAAGCAGCGGATCTCTCTTTCAGATCTTTGCTGGGCAATAGCTGCTGACTGTCCTCTAGAAGCTCGTCCTCGCTGAAAAGTGGAGCCAAGAAGACGGCATATAATACTTCTCTAGCTGAAGGAACAGAAAATTAGAGGCAGGTTGAGGACAGGTGTTTGTTCCGCGCCATGCCAACTAAGTGTGGTGTCAGAGGAACCCACTGACTCCTGGTTGGGGTGTCTGATGTCACTTGCGATGAAGTCGAAGACTGAGTCAACCATTCAAGGAGAGCTGGGTTACTGTTCAAAACATGACCACTAGATGACACTGGCAGCTCTGGCCTGTCACTGCGACTGCTGCTAACCCTCCCCCCCCACACACACACACACACACTTTTCTGCTGCTACTTCTGCCAGCTCCAGAAATATTTTGTCCACTGCCCGTTCCTTTAGAAGGACCTGTCACCGCAAAAGAGCAATAGTATCAGGCCACAATTCCACCCCAGAATCAAGGAGGAATGGATGTACTTATATAAAAAATAAAAACATCCCAAAACTGGTTGTATAAGACTGTAATTTCATACCAGAATCAAGGAGGAATTGATGTACTTATATATGATTTAAATACACCCCAAAACTAGTTGTATCCGAACGCAATTTTAACACAGAATCAAGGAGGAATGGATGTACTTATATATCAACTAAATACACCCCAAAACTGGTTGTATCAGATCGCAGTTTCACCCCAATAACAGAAGCAAGGATTACTGGGATTACTGATGCATCAAAGAATACAAACAACCTAAAGTCAATAGTATTAAAGCACTTTGTAACCCCTATTAGTTAAGCAAGGTGTAATAGAGTAGCTCCTATTACCCAGGCTTTACCCTCTTCTATTGATCCCTGCTCTCTGCCTACAGTGTAGATAATGCCTCCCTTTCCTTACACTATGAATAATCTTTCCCTGAACTGCTCAGTAGTTTTTTTTTTTTTTTGGTGAATAAATAGTTTCCTAAACACTGTCATTAATGCCTGTCATGTCTCTCCCTGCACTAAGTTCACTGTGAAATGGAAGAGACTAAGCAGACTGTGACATCACAGGGGCTGGCTGCCTGTCTGCATGCATGGCATTGTAGGTGATCCCTTGTTCCTGGGCTTTTTACTTCCTCATTCTAAAATGTGCAGCATCCATTTTAGAAAAAATGTGATTCATTACCACAAAGTTCAAGGAAATTCGACTTTGGGACTTATCAAATTTTTCCTGAAATTTGGACCGAATTCAACTTTGTCAACTTCAATTTGCTCATCTCTAGCAATTTCCTCATCTCAAACAATTTATTGAAACAAAAGGCAACAACAGTGGTAGGTGTACACCCATAAAAAAGTCTCAAAAACTTGTCATGTGGCCTTGAGCATCAATTAGAGCTTGACAACGATGTCTCATGCTGTTCAAAAGTTGACATTGTCTGCTGCGGTGTGGCATCACACTCACTTTTTTGAAGGGTGGCCCTCAGGTCTTTGAAGTTCTGGCTTACAGAGTTACTAGCTTCTACTGATTCACCTGATTCCATAGGTTTTCAATGGGATTCAGGTGTGGAGAAAGCGCAGGCCACTCCATTTGAGATACCCCAATCTCCAGCAGCCATTCCTTAATGATGCGACCTTGATGATCTGGTGCGTCCTCACCTCCCTTAAATGTTCCTGGAGTTGTGTGTCATTCATCATCTGTGTCTGTGGGGCATTTTTCACAATGAAGTGTGGGATGTGGCCAAAGGATGTCCAATTCTATGCCTTTCTGTGACTTTTCCAGTCTCTCTGTATCTCTGTTGCAACCTGCTGATGACATTCTAAGCTCAGTGGCAACTTCCGTCTGAGAACATCCTGCTTAAAGCCTTAATATTGCGAGGTACTACTGTTGATCAATTGTTGTATTTCGTCTTGGTCTCATGATGTCAAAATGTGAACAGCATGATGAAGAGGACTGTTTAAATACCAATTGTAATCGAACCAGGAAATTTATCGGGCAATTCATGGATCAAACATCTGTGAATTTTGCCATTAAGCTCCTTGTTAAAGAACAGCAAGTTGGGCAAAAAGTACTGAAACATTAAATAGTTGGACATGTGCATTCAAAGGTTTAGAGAATGTCACATGAAGTTCACCTGGAAATGTTAGAGTGTATTTTAGTTTTATCCTAAAATTTCACCCACGAGCCAAATGCCCCTAATTTTTTTGTGAGTACTATATGTCGCTCTCTGGTTTTAACAGGTGGAAAAAATTAAAGGTGTCACATTCCATTTAAGGCTCATGCACACAAACAATGGGGCTGCAAAAAATTGAAATGACTCCATGTGCGTTCCGTTTCCGTATGTCCGCTTGTTTGTTCCGCAAAAAAATAAAACATTATACAACTATTATTGTCCGCGTTAAGGACAAGGATAAGACTATTCTATTATGGGCCGGCCATTCGGTGAAACAACAATGGTCGTGTGCATGAGCCCTAGCCAACAAGTGTTGCTTCCAAAGAATTAGTTCTTAAGCATTTACAAACAAATCTAATCCTATGAGTAATCCTGCAAACATTTAAGAATATCAAGTGGTTTCTTCCAGGTAGTCAGACAAAGCTGCAGACAGCAGGGTTGTTACAAGAAACCCTATCCAAATGTTATTTTAATACAATAGTAATTTGAGCAGTCCAGCAATGTCCTGTCCCCCAAGCCTACCTACCTTTCCAGGTTTAAGCAATCAAAGTAATATATGTGTTATTTAAACCTGCACTATCATAGTCTTTGTGGCAGTTATTATGTCCCTGATTTGACTTCCATGCATTTCAATTAAAGGGGTTGTCTGGGAATAGAAAAATTAAAAAAAAACAACTTTTCAACCCTTAGGATACTGGAAGTTTTGTGGTTTTTGCTTTTTCATTTTTCTTCTCTGTCTTATGGGAGCCATAACTTTTTTAGTTTTCCGTGCACATATCCATATGGTGGCTTGTTTTTTCAGGACATGTTTTACTTTCCAATGCCATCCTTTAATATGGTATACAGTGTAGTGGGAAGCGGGGAAAAAAATTGGAGTGGAATTGGGGAAAAAAAAATTCCTCCACAGTTTTACGGGTTTTGTCCATACGGAGTTCCCTATATGGCAAAACTGCCCTTCGTTCTCTGGGCCAGTACAATTTCAACAGTAATTTTGTAATCTCCTGATCTCCTGTGTGGGCAACATAGGAACTGCAGCTCTAATACATTGGGTCTCTTCAGAGAGACCCAGCCTATTAGAAATAATGACTGGCATCCCCGAACTCTGCAAGCTTCTGGGTTTTTCACCCTTTAGATGTTGTGATCACACTTGAACAGAGCATATAAAAGCTGTAATGTCGGCAATCTGCATTACTGCCAGTTGGCCTCTGCTGTTTGAAATAGCAGAGACCCATTGGCTATGGCGAAGACCCCACCAGCGCTGTATATGTACGGTGATGGTAGTAAAGGGGTTAAGCACCGTCAGTTGATTTGGATGGGTCCCTGAATGGATCTCTCACATCTGCTGATTCTAAGAGAAAAAGGGAGATTTGCAGTTCGTAGTATCGTTATTTATTTATTTTTTTAGAATTTTTTGCAGGTTAATTTAGGCTTCTTTCACGCATGTTCATAGTTCCGGCAGATAATGGCTTGCGGAAGCTCTCTGGATCTGGCATTGCAGGATGTTACCATAATGCCTGCAGGCCAAACTGAGTATAATGGAGTCCAGCTGAGATCTGACCGCTTCCCAGCAAATATGCCGGGATTCAGATGGGCAAAAACAGCTGTTCCTCCGAACGCTCGTTAACAATCAGCTAGTCCAATGCAAAGTGCATATCTGGTGCTATAGTGAGAGCCCTATTGCAGCTCAGCTACCTATACTTACTATAGAGGTGGTTGTAGCTTCTCCACACCCTCTGTCTCTTTTTCTTTACACACAGCCATATCTGTGTTGTTCATTTGCGTAATATGGTGCCCTTATGCTATGCCTGTACAGTGACTTTGCATCTGAGTTTATGTTAAAGCACATGAGGGGTCATTTATCAAATTGGTGTATAGTAGAACTGGCTTAGTTGCCCATAGCAACCAATAAGATTTCACTTTTCATGTTTGACAGCTCCTGTGGAAAATGAAAGGTGGAATCAGATTGGTTGCCTCTTGGTACGAATTCTTCTCTGCACAAATTATATTGTCATGTGCATGAGCTCCTAGTGCTGTTATTATTGTACATGTCAATACCAGACAGATGAGTGGAGATTTATAAATGGCGTTCTAGAGACATTTGGAATGGTGTCAGAAAAGTTAGCAAAAATTGCACCTTACTTATCAAAGCTGTGAACATGGCATACCCGATGCAAGATCATAAGGACAATAGAGACTTATCTCTTCTGTCTTCTTCTGAGCTTTTTATTGATAGAAATATCTTAACCCCTTCAACCGACAGCCAGTTTGGACCAAATGCCGGAGCCCCATTTTTCAAATCTGACATGTCTCACTTTATGTGGTGATAACTTTAGAACGCTTTTACTTATCCGGGCCATTCTGAGATTGTTTTTTCGTCACATATTGTACTTCATGACAGTGGTAAATTTGAGTCAAAATATTTCATTCTTATTTATAAAAAAATACCAAATTTACCAAAAATTTAGAAAAATTTCCAAATTTCCAAATGTCAATTTCTCTACTTTTAAAATACATAGTAATACTTCCAAAAATAGTTATTACTTTACATTCCCTATGTGTCTTCTTCAGGTTTGGATCATTTTGAAAATTACATTTTATTTTTTTGGGACGTTAGAAGGCTTAGAAATTTAGAAGCAAATCTTGACATTTTTCACAAAATTTCCAAAACCCACTTTTTAAGGACCAGTTCAGGTCTGAAGTCACTTTGTGAGACTTTCATCATAGAAACCACCCAAAAATGACCCCATTTTAGAAACTACACCCCTCAAGGTATTCAAAACTGATTTTACAAACGTTATTAACCCTTTAGGTGTTCCACAAGAATTAAAGAAAAATGTAGCCAAAATTTCCAAATTTCACTTTTTTGGCAGATTTTCCATTTAAATCATTTTAGTCCGAGAATAAAGCAAGGGTTAACTGCCAAACAAAACTCAATAATTATTACCCTGATTCTGTAGTTTACAGAAATGCCCCATTTGTCATCGTAAACTGCTGTACAGGCACACGGCACGGCGCAGAAGGAAAGGAACGCCAGGGCAGATTTCACTGGAAAAAGTTTAAGTTTCCATGTCAGATTTGATGCACCCCTAGAGTAGGAAACTCCAAAAAACTGACCCCATTTTGGAAACTACGGGATAAGTTGGCAGTTTTGTTAGTACTATTCTAGGGTACTATTCTAGGGTACATGCGATTTTTGGTACCTTTATATTACACTTTTTGTGAGGCAAGGTAACAAAAACTAGCAGTTTTGGCATAGTTTTTATTTTTTGTTATTTACAACATTCATCTGACAGGTTATATCGTGTGATATTTTTATAGAGCAGGTCGTTACGGACGCGGCAATATCAATTATGTATACTTTTTTTTATTTATTTAAGTTTTACACAATATTTTTGAAGCACAAAAAAAAATCATGTTTTAATGTCTCCATAGTCAGAGAGCTGTAGTTTTTTTATTTTTGGACGATTGTCTCAGGTAGGGGCTCATTTTTTGCAGGACGAGATGACGGTTAGATTAGTACTATTTTTTGGGGCATATGCTTTTTTGATCGCTTGGTATTACATTTTTTGTGAAGAAATGTGACAAAAAATGGCTTTTTTTTAGACAGTTTTTATTTTTTATTTTTTACGGTGTTCACCTAAGGGGAGAGATCATGTGATATTTTTGTAGAGCAGGTTGTTACGGACGTGTCGATACCTAACATGTATACTTATTTTTATTTATTTAAGTTTTACACAATAATATCATTTTTGAAACAAAAAAATCATGTTTTAGTATCTCCATAGTCAGAGAGCTGTAGTTTTTTTATTTTTTGGGCGATTGTCTCAGGTAGGGGCTCATTTTTTGCGGGACGAGATGACGGTTAGATTGGTACTATTTTTGGGGGCATACGCTTTTTTGATCGCTTGGTATTAAATTTTTTGTGATGAAATGTGATAAAAAATGGCTTTTTTTAGACAGTTTTTATTTTTTATTTTTTACGGTGTTCACCTGAGGGGAGAGATCATGTAATATTTTTGTAGAGCAGGTTGTTACGGACGTGTCGATACCTAACATGTATACTTATTTTTATTTATTTAAGTTTTACACAATAATATCATTTTTGAAACAAAAAAAATCATGTTTTAGTATCTCCATAGTCAGAGAGCTGTAGTTTTTTTATTTTTTGGGCGATTGTCTCAGGTAGGGGCTCATTTTTTGCGGGACGAGATGACGGTTTGATTGGTACCATTTTGGGGTAAATACGCCTTTTTGATCGCCTGCTAATACACTTTTTGTGTGGCAAGGTGACAGAAAATGGCTGTTTTGGTATAGTTTTTTTTTTAAAAAAACTTTTGCATACAGCTGGCGGGGTGGACCATGTGACGCTTTTATAGAGCCCGTCGATACGGACGCGGCGATACCTAATATGTGTACTTTTTCTTTTTTTTTTACTTTATTTGGGGAAAAAGGGCGCTTTTTTAACTTTTTTTAAACTTTATTTTTTTTACTTTTTTACACTTTTTTTTACTTTCTTTTCACACTTTTCTTTTTTACTTTTTACATTTTTTTTAAACTTTATCAAGACCCATTTGGATCTTGAAGATCCAGTGGGCTTGATGGCTATACAGTGCATTGCAATAGCCATCTATTGCAATGCACTGTATCAGTGTTACACTAAGGCTGATCAGACCCTGGGGGTCTAATCAGCCTTAGCTACATGGCAACCAGGACGCTTTTTGTAAAGCGTCTGGTTGCCATGGTAACCATCGGGCCGTTGCCATTGCAGCAGCGGCCGCCCGATGGTATAGAGAGGGAGCTCCCTCCCTCTTAACCCCATGGATGCTGCGGGCGGCTACTGACCGCAGCATCTATGGGGTTAAACAGCTGAAATCGGTGCCAGCACCGATTTCAGCTGTTAGCAGCAGAGTGTGAGCTGTAATTACAGCTCACACTCTCTGCTGATGGCAGCGGCTCCGATCCTGAGCCGCTGCCATCATACAATACAAAGCAGGAGGGGGGCAACGGAGGCACCAGGGGGGCACTACAAGGAGGGGGCACTACAAGGGGGGGCACTACAAGAAGGGGGCTATGTGGGGGCACAGAGGACTTACCTGGTTTCAGGCTGCGATCTCTCTCCAGAGTGGAGATCGCAGCCTGAAACCGGCATTTTAATACTGAAGCGCTCCGATTGGTTAGTCTGCAGAGACTAACCAATCGGAGCGCTTGCTGGCAAGGGACCACTCTGATTGGTCCCTTGCCGGCTTCCCCGACGTCTCTGCTCTCCGGGAGAGCGGAGACTCCGGGGCTGTGACACTTTATAGTGTCACAGTCCCGGTAAGCAGTTTGGACGTAACTGTGCGTCCAAATGCAGCAACTTACTTGCACTTTGGACGTACAGTTACGTCCAAATGCGCCAAGGGGTTAAAGAGGACCTGTCCCCTCTCCTCACATGTCTGTTTTAGCCCTTTCAGCACTGGAGGTTTTTTGTTTTTGCGTTTTCGTTTTGCGCTCCCTGCCTTCCCAGAGCCATAAATTTTTCTGTTCACATAGCTGTATGAGGGCTTGTTTTTTGCGGGACAAGTTGTACTTTCCACGCCACCATTTAATATTGCATGCATATGATGTAGTGGGAAGTGGGAAAAAAATCCAAATGGGGTGAAATTGCAAAAGAAAAAAAAAAACAATTCTGCCACATTTTTGTGTTTTTTATTTACAACGTTCGATGTGCGATAAAACTGACCAGTTATTTTCATTCTACAGGTCAGTACGAATCCGTCAATACCTTATATGTATAGTTTCTCTTGCGTTTTGATGATAATTATAAAGTTGGAAAAAAATCTGTTTTATTTTTCGTCGCCATATTTTGACCCCTATAACTTTTTGGTATTTATGTGTACGGAGCTGTAAGGGGGCTCATTTTTTGCGGGCGATCTGAACTTTTCATTTATACCTTTCTGGGGTGTGTATGACTTTTTGATCACTTTTTATTTAATATTTTTTGTAGAAAATGAAGCGACCAAAAACGGTGAATCGGCCATTTTTTATTTGAATTTTTATGTTTTTATTTTTAAAAACTTTAATTATTTTACACTTTTTTATAGTTCCCATAGGGAACTATAACAAGCAATCATTAGATTGCTATTCTCATAGACCTGAGGGTGCTATAAGAGACAGCAGGCCATCAGCGGCTATGGCGCCCGCTCTGCTCAGACCTCAGATCAGCCCAGTGTGCCCCCATCAGATCTCAGATCAGCCCAGTGTGCCCCCATCAGACCTCAGAACAGCCCAGTATGGCCCCATCAGACCTCAGATTAGCCAACCCAGCCCCATAAAAATAAAATAAAAACCTCTCTTACCTGTCCTGGGCGGCTCCGCTCTGGGTCCGGCACTCCTTTGGCTTCTAAGGCCGGTGCTGCACTGTCACCTGACTGCGTGCAGCGTCAGGTCATAGTGCGCGCACTGTGTTCTGATGCTGTACGCAGTCAGGACAGTGCAGCGCCGGCCCGGGAAGCCAGGAAGCACCGGACCTGGAGCGGAGCCGCGGCGCAGGACAGGTAGAAGAGGTTTTTATTTTATTGTTATGGGGCTGGGTGGGCTGATCTGAGGTCTGATGGGGTGCCGCAGCTAAAACATACAAGTGAGCGCTTCCATAATGGAAGCGCTCACTTGTATTCGCTTTATAAGACGCACTGCAATTTTCCCCCTACTTTTGGGGAGGGAAAAAGTGCGCCTTATAAAGTGAAAAATACAGTATGAATTAATTGCTATCAATTTGTAATGAAGGTCCAGTTACCAGTTGGGGGTGTGTTCCTTCACAGTCTGGCACTGGCAGCACTGATTGGATAGAGTCAGACTGTGCAGGTACACACCTTCAACTGGTAAAACCTTTCTGGACCTTCATTGCAAATTGGTAGAAATTAATTCATAACTTCTACCAGGGATAATAAAGAAATGGAATAACAGAGAGTCATAAGAATTCTGCACCAAAACCTGCACAAAAATGCTATAAAAATCCCAAATTCTGGACTGCCTAGCAACATAGATTCCTCGCTATGTTCCCCAGAATTATTACATGGGTAATGTAAGTAATTACTAATTACTACAGACATGTCTGGAGAGGTGACAGGGTCTCTTTGAAGAAAAAAAAAAAAAAAAAAAAGTCTGGTTTTCTAACCCATCTTCAACTACATTATTAAAAATTCCAAGTTAACAGATGAGGTCACCAATTCAGGACCCTTATCTAGTAGTCGGAGCATGGAGCACCTACAAAGAGGAACTCTCATTCTGTTACACAAATCATTGATTTCAATGGAAATTGTGTATCGCCTGTTTTCCCTGGAGAGGAGCAGCTTACTTCCTGCTGGTCTCCCCCACAGATTACAACTGGTCACAGCAGAAGATGACGATGCAGAAAGTACAGATGCCCTTTCTTTTACACTGAAGATGTCAGTACTTTCAATGAATACACATCTTATCTCTGCACAGAAATGTGTTCTCCAATGTGGCCGCAGTCCAGTTTTACTGTTAAACATCCCAGAAGGAGCTATGATTAGTCTGTTTCTTATCAAAATGTGATTGTGTTTGAATTCATGGATGTGACACTTTATATGTTTGCACTGATAAACAGCTGCAAATCCAACCACAAGCTCATTGTAGAACGTAGAGCTGAATTCTATGGAAAAGCATAAAAGAAGTACAAATAATGGCAGGGAATTCCAGCTTTGTGTTCTTAAAAAGAAGTATGGGCTGCATTTTTCATGTCAAGCTTTAGGCACAGGACATTCTTGATACTGACTATGGTATGGGATGAGGCAAAAGTGGGGAAGGCAAGTTAATACTGTACAGTCACCATCTTTAACTGGTTTGGTGCATCAAATTCATGTTTCGCATAGTCGGCAGATAATTTCTTGGAAGAAAACTAGGCACTTATGTACTGGACCCCACAGACTAAGATATAGGTAGGGCACCTTACAACTAATACACCATGTACTCTACCATGTCTCTACTGTCAGTGCACCATTGGGCTTTTCTCCCTTACCACTACGCATTTTTACATAGAGGACTGGTTTATTGACCAGAAGTTAGGCTTTAAAAAGTTGCTAAAGTTGTCTTTGCAAAGATCTTAAAAAGTTGCAAAAAATAAATAAAATAAATCGCATTGTCTCCAATAAGTTGTCTTTACAAATATTTTAAAAAGTTGCAAAAAAAAAAAAAAAAAAATCACAAATTGTCTCCAATAAGAATTGTCATAAAAGCTTAATGGCTGGCTGCACACGGTGCAGAAAATCAACGCGAAATCCGGCCCAAAATCACACAAAAAAGCATATAAATCCACACAATTTATAGCATGTTTTGTGCAGTTTTGGGTGTAGAATTGCTGTGGATATTCCACATATCTCACTCTTCCATTGAAAAGGATACAATACACACAAGAAAAAAGCAACAATAACAAAGATAACAAAATCCATACAGCAGGTCAATTAAGAAAAAAAAAAAACAAGGTCTACATGAGATTTGTCTAATCTCATACACTTTGCTGGTGTTGTATGAAAATCTTTGCAGCAAAACCACACCTAATCTGTACCGTGTGCAGGCACCCTTAAAGATGTACCAAATGTAATAAACAATGCACAAAATTTGATAAATTTGGCCCAAAGTATGCCAATGCAGACTCAAGCAAAACGAACTTCAAATATCACCCTCATGATAAATTCCTCCCACAGAAGTTATCTTTAGGGTGTGATTAATTCAAATGATAAAAACTATTTTACTTTTATTTCATTAAAAGACAAATTGCTGATGGTGCTGTCTATGCCTTTGCCGTTTGGAGGGATTCCTTGCAGAGAAAATAGCTCGCCTTTTTCCTGTAACTTAAAAGGGTTGACTGAGATAATTAAAAGTCTTGGACAAGCCCTAAAATGACTAAAACAATAAAATAAAATAAATTACGCTCAACCACTTTCTCCAGCGACACCAAAGGCACTGGTCCATTTCTCCTCTTGTTGCTTGTTTACAAAAATGAGCAGTGACATACCTGGATGAGGCATGTGATAGCTGCAGCCAATCACTGTCCTTACTGGTCCACTGCTGAAGACAATGATTGGCTGCTGCATGCCTTAAGCATCAGGAAACAAGTAGCTGAATTCGAACCTGGTACTGTGAGAGGATGCCACCGTTGCAAGTCAATTCATTAAATTTCTTCTCTTAGGTATTCCATCCTCAGTGTGAGTTGTATTATTGCAAAATTGGAGCACAGCAGCTAAGCCATGTAGTGGCAGAATATGCAAAGTTAACAAGTGGAGTAACCCCGTCATGTACATAGGGGGACCTTTACTAAGACCGGCAATTTAGATGCAGGTCTTAGTCCATGTCTGCCACTGCTGGATGCGCTTAAGTTATGTAGAGGCGCTGGCCTCTACATAACCTAGGCGCTTTACTGGAGGCCGAGCAAATTGGTTACATCTACACTAGCTACCCTGCTGGAGTAGATTTAAGTCATTATCTACAGGCATAGAAAATGATGAATCCGATGGGCCTGTCGGCCAGTCCCCACCACATGACAAAAGTATGCCAAAAAGTGCTGTACTTCCCATAATAAATTACCCTTATAATGTATAAATAGTCACCAATGCTCTACTGACTGAATAAATGCAGAGCTCCAAACCTCCTCCTGTTTTAATATCAGAATAAAAACTAGGCATTGAGAGCTTCATGGCATGGTTTTGCATGGTTGGGCAGCTGCATGCAAGCCTTACATCACCAATCACAATGCTAAGCATCAGATAGAGTGGTGTAAAGCATGCCGCCACTGGAGTGATGAATTACACTTCTCTACCTGGCAGTCTGATGGACAAGTCTGGGTTTGTTGAATGCCAGGAGAATGTTAGCTCCCCAACTGCATATCGCCAACTGTAAAGTTTGATGGATGAGGGATAATGCTATGGGGTGCATTGTTTTTCAGGCGTTGGCCTAAGCCCCTTAGTTCCAATAAAGGGAAATCTTAATGTATCAGAACACCAAGACACTTTGGACAATTGTGTGTACAGTGCATGGGTCTCAGGGTCTCTCGCACGTGTGGGTGATGGGAAGAGTGCACCAGTTCTTCCCTTCAGAGCACACTACTGTTCTTGAGATCATCCTGCCTAATGTTGGTCGAGGTGCCCTTGATGTTGGTGATTTTATGGTGCAAGGCAGAGTCCCTGGTCATGACGCCAGCACCTAGTGGTGCATATGTGTTGTAGAAATAATAAGTCCAAGTTAACTACATTCTTTACTGAAGATTCTTTATTGAATCATTAATTACAGGTTCAGCATGCTTGGACTGGCAGATGTTCCAGTAGCATAATTTCCACAGATTTTACAGTTCTTACAGCTACGATTTGAGTTAACAGGCACAATTGTCTATTGATAGCACTTTTCCTAATGTGCACTTCTCTAGCTGAATTGTACACATATACATCCAGGCATGGGGTGTACACTTTACTGAAGGCAACCCACATAGTGGTTCTCCCTAACGGCTGGCAACTATTCTGCTACATTCTTTGAACGGGTTGCTGTACTTACAGTATACTTCCACAGAATCCACCTAGGGATGTGAAGATTCTCACAGTGGGCCAAACTGTAATTTGGAATGCTCAGGCATCGGCAGCAACTCCTGAACATGGAGGCCCTATAGTCAATAAGGAGGTCATTTATTAAACAGAAATATGCCTATATCTGCAACTGTTCCCTGCTTATGCCAGGTCTAAAAAGTGGGCATGGTGTAGGTAGGGATGGACCAGCAGACACATCTCATTTACCATTTTCTACTACTTTTTTAGGCATAGAAAATGGTCTAAATGTAAGACAGCTAGGAAGTTGTCTTATATTTAGAAGAGATGGTGGATCTGCTGAAGTTATGTAAAGGCCGGTGCCTCTACAGAACTCCGTTGGATCCACCTCCATCGCAGGGCCTTATTAAGACAGACGTCTAAAAGGCCGGTCTTAATAAATGTTAAGACATGTTATCTCTACTGGACTTTCACTATACCTCTCTGTAACATCTGGCCTGTTTTGGTAGCTGTTTTTTTTACTCTTTCAGGCCTTTCCCTTGCTGATACTGTGATCCAGGGGTGGCTAAAAGTCTCCACTCTCTGCATTAGCTCCTTTCACTTTGCTATCTAGGCACAGACTTCCCTCACACTAGACTCACTACTCTATGGGGAGAAGAAATGGCTACACTTAGCTCTCAGATCAGCAATTACAAAAATACACAGCAAATAGCATACATGACAAAATAAATGTATTTTTGCAGTTTGCAGTATAATGTGACTCTTGGAGCAGGATGCTGCATATGCTTCCAACATTGTGGGGTTAGACAATCAGAAGGCAGTTGGCAGGCAACTCCCTGAAAGGGTATAATGGGCCAGTATTTGAAAAAAAAAACAATTACAGACTCAGCTCCTGATGCTGATATAGAGGAATCATCATTCTGTCTTCAGCTTCTGACCTGGAAGGATGTTATGTGACAGGGTCAAAAAGCTATTACAGACATAAGCAACTAATGTAGTGTATTAAGGACACTATAGGGAGAGAATAAGAGGATATTATTTGGTAGGTTTTAGGGGATATGGTCAGTAAAAGCTTTGAGGGGGTGAGGGGCTAATCACACTGTTTAATACAGATGCTGCTGGCAGCTACTTCTGCATTATAAAACCCATTACAAAACCCCCTGCAAGAAAAAGAAACTAAATTTTATCTGTACATGAACAGACAGAGCTTTTCATATTTCATAATTTACAGTTAATAGGCCTATTGCCAGCATCCCAATAGAATTCTGCTGCAAATGCTGAGCAACTGCACATTTTTTTTCTAAAAACCATTTCAGTGCATTACAGCTCTAAACATGTTGCATTATAGCAAAAGCATTTTATGGCAATAAGGACAATTTTTTAAATCCGTGATATTGAATACTGTAGTTCAAATACAACTGGCAGGGCCAGATCTGCTTCTATTGTGGTTAGCTTGGGAACTAGCAATGCTTCTGATATTGTAGGTGTAGGCTCCAAACAGACCAGACATAGGCCAAGCTTGGCTGCCTCTAGCTCTGTGCAAGCAACTCCCATATGGCAATTTGACTCTACAAGGCGGCACACAAAACCACAGCCATGCAGAGTTAAAGTAAGGTGTTGGCTTCAAACACAAACATAGGGCCACGGCATTAACCAGGGCTCTATAGTAGCATATGCAGTGGGATGCCCTGATTCTGTGGGAAACTAGTACTAACCAGCATTCCAAATTGGAGCAAGACTGTCCTCCATCTCCTGGTCATCTTTGATGACAAGTGTCATCATCATCACCTGCTTCTTCTCCAGCTCAGACTCCTTCACCACTCCATCATGAGACATCCATAATGGAATATGTGGCCCTGAGAAAACTATTCACAATCAGCAATTTGCTTATATGCAAGCTGAACTCTTCCTCTTCCTATACTCCTCTCCATGGTGAGAAATCTATAATACAGTAGAATGTGTGACCATATGAAAACTATGAAAACTATTCGTGACCAGCAATTAGCTGAACTCTCATATTGTCAAGTTGCTGGCAGTGGAGTTGCTGCCGTACCACTTAATTCCCCCAAAATATAATTCTTTTAAAAAATTGATTTCTTCTGTATACCATCAGCCGCATTTTTTGCCATATCCCACCACTGAGACATTTGGTCAAATGTCTATAGTGGCGCAGTTCTGCACCTTCACCAAAATTTAATTCTTCTGTAAATTTGAATTATTCTCTATGCTATCTGCCACCATTTTACCAAATTTCATCACAGACTGTTGCCCAAATGTCCTCAGTGGCACAGTTCTGTGCCTTCATCAAAATTCTCCTGTGTTATCAGCCACAGTTTATGCCATTTTCCATCAGTTGGACTTTTGGCAGGGTGCACTTCTGAGCCTTCAACAAAATGTAATTTTTCTCACAAATTAATTTCTTCTGTATGCCATCGGTTGGAGTTTTTGCTAGGCAGGCGATGCATAACAAGCCATCTGCCCTCACTGAGGCATAGTTTTTGGACCCTTGGTCCCAACAGGCCAACATTTTTTTCCCCCAACACTGTACATCATCTTTCCCCGATAAGGGACAATTTTTAGAAGCTTTCTAATAGGAGAAAGCATAACACATGCAATAATGCAGTGTATGTTTTAAACACATGAACCATATCTTTACCCATAGCTAAATATGTCAGTGTGATGTTATTTGCTATTTCTATCATTACATTCAAGAGCTTAAAGGGGGGAAGGGAGCAAAAATTCATAAAACATAATTAAATAAGATAATAAAAACACAGAAATGGAGACCTCAGAGTGTCATATACCAAGGTGCAGGCCATTTGAAACATATTTGATTTATGTAGAATTGATTTGGATTTTTTGAAAAATTCAATAGATCAGACATGAAACGAATATCAAGAAGTTCACTCGTCTCTAACACCTTCACACGTCTCACTATTCACACTTTAGTTAAAATCTATAATTTTGTTAGTGTCAGGAAATTAGAAATTAATGTATAAGGAAGGTAAAGGAAACATAATTTTTGATATGTAACATATCAAAGGTTTTCATTGGTGAGGGTCCGAGTGCTGAGACCTTCAATTATCCCTAAAACAAGGAGATAGAAGCACTCACATAGAGCGCTCTCCATCCTGCCAAAGACGAACATAGAGACAGCACTCTGTGTGCTGTCCTCATTTTAATGATCAGTGGGGGTCTCAGCATTTGGACCCTTACTAATCGAAACCTATGATATCCCAGTATGATATTATAGGGGTTATGGTTGCCGTCCTGTGTGAAACCCATCCTATAATGTAAATCGGACCTGTGTGGTAGAAGGGGTGTGTTACTTTTGAAAAATGGTCTTTTTTTTGCCTGTTCAGACTGACACAGCCCAACAGGATTTTGAAGGCACAGACTGTGGCTGCAGCATCAGTGATGGCAGGTTTACAAGGCCTGATGATCAGGCCAAATATTGAGAACAATTTTTTGTAGGAGTGCTTGTTCCAGTAAATTAGCCGGTGTAAAAACTTGTTTATCGGGTGAAATTATCTTTGTTGTGGACAATTCAATAATCGTTTCTGGGAATGAGATCGTGCTTTGTAATCAGTACAACTTAATTTTCCCTCTTATCTGAGGACTTGATAACAGTTGAATCATCTCTTTCTAAATCACAGAGGGCTTGTTGTTGGGCTGGGGACAAATTTGATGTCTTAAGGCCCCCGTACACAGCTGACTATGGTTAACAAGTGTTCACCCAAGGAATGAGCTAAACTCCATCTAATTAATGTCAGGAATCAGCGGGTGTGGGCCCACTGTGCCTCGTGCCCTACCTCCTCTAAGTAGAAAATCCGCAGAACTCCAAAAAGGTTGCATCAAACTTGGTATTTGTTCATATAACAAAAATGAAAAAGGCTCAACTGACACGAAACGTCGCTATGCTGTTATTGCTATATGAAAAAATACCAAGTTTGATGCAACCTTTTTGGAGTGCTGCGGGTTTTCTACATGGATGTTTGTGCAGGACCTTGAAGCCAGGACCTGAATTACTGCGTGCACCCTATACTCCCTATCCGGGTCGGCAACGAGAGAGTCATTGAAGGCAGGCAGGGATCAGGCAGGTAGCGGAGTCTGGTAAGACAAGCGGGAGTCAGAACACTGGAACACAAACAGCAGCTAGCACAACCTAAGGCAAGACAAAGGGCCTTGACACTGAGGTATCTGATCTGGGAAGAGGGCTGGGCGACTTAAATAGGACCGGGTTGGTCAACGAAGTCACGTGATCCACCCACATGATCTAACCTGCTCCAGCCCAGGATGTTGTAGCCAGGGCTGAATGGAAACTCTGGAGTGGATCACAGTGCAACAGCACTTAGACAGAGCCCAGGACTGCAGTGGTGAATGGGAAACACAGGCAGCAGATCACCGCTGAACATGATGCCCAGGACAGCGGCGGTAAGCAGGGAAACAGCGGCGCACAGCAGTCGCTGTTACAATTAACTAAGTGTTACTCTGAAAATGTGTGAAAATGTTGGCCAGTGAAGGTGCAATTAAGCCATGGCAGATGGCCGTTATACAAAGTGATGGTGCAATAGTCAGGCTAGCTCAGATTTAAATAAATAAAGTAAAGTAATAAGACCCCCAATGCAAGAATTAGAAAGCCTTGCTCGTAAACCTAGTGTAAGGAGAAGCGGCTCCATGGATGCAACGATCTTGATGCACATTTAATCGCGTTGTTAGACACTGCAGATGGAGCTTGAAAATAACTGACAAGAGGAGATGGAGATAAAATATTTGACAAATTAAAATTTTTTTTTTTCAAATTTTTAGGGAGAGGGGTCTTTTTTATTCTGCTGTGGACTATAAGCTGCAATCCTTTGGTCCTTTTATTTAATGCTTTTGAAAACATAGTATTCCTAGGTATTATTGCCCAACATTGTGAAACTGAAGGTAAGCTACTAGGCTATGCCCCTGGCATGGTTTAATGAGCAGATGCCTCTGGAAGACTATGGAGCTGGGCTCACATGGAAACCTGTTGCAACCATGTGACCACATTGAGGGGTGTCAATAGGTGGGGAGAGGGAGCCACTTCCCTCTGTTAACCCTCTTCAGATGCTACTGTTGCTATTAGCCATGACGTTTAATGGGCTTTATGACCAGCCTTCACTGTACATGCCTGTGCCATCCATTGGACATACCATTTTGTCATACTGTGGTAAGAACTTGGTACCTCCATTTGCAAAAATGAGTTAATTTTTGGCTTCATGCAGCAATATATTATAAATACAAAACCTGGTACTGAATGTTCCTGATCTCATAGGTTAGATAAAAGTAAGTTAGTAAATATGCCACAGACTTTTGAAGTGAAACAGATTTTGGGTTGGGAGGAAATTTTTCCAAGCTAGATACTTTCATCCAGAAGACAAAACATTAACTGTGAGCAAGCTTCTTAAGAAACAATAAATATCTGACAGCAGAAAATATTTTAACCAAATTATTTGTGAAGTGAATGTCTTTATATTGAAGGTCAACCTTAAAGGGAGTTAGTCACCAAAAAAATCCCTATGTAACCAAGCTCAGTGCCAAAAAGCTATTGCTTACCAGATTATAATGGTGGTCTTTGTTTGTTGATCCGACGCTCCACTGTAGCAATATTCTGTTTTTTAACAATATGCAAATTAGGGGTTTAGTGCAATGCCAGTGTCACTGCTCTTGTTGCACCCTGGCTCTGCTCCTTTTATAGCCTAACATCTCCCTTTTTACTGACAGGAACCGTTATTGGGTATGTAATCTCATCTGACCTTGTATTCTCACACACTTGTGTTTGATCTCAAGTGTGCCAAAATGAACATGATTGACAAAGTATGAGAATACAGGCTAGGCTGTCATGGCAACCAATCTACACACCTTGTTTGCATTTTCAGGGGCTCTATTGCAGCAGAGAGAGCCACGATCCTCTGTTTAACCACCTAGATTCCATGATCACTATTGACTGCAGCATCTACATGGTTAAATGGCCAGGATCAAAGTTATCTCTGATCCAGGTCACTACAACAGAAGCCTTGCTGTAGTGATGGCACTGCCACAGTGCCTTTCTCTTTGTGATCACTGTTAACTGGCGCCCCATGCTTGAGATTCTGTCCCGCCACCAGGCAAGACACCTGAGTAACTTAGTCACTAGCTTGTCTAGCCCTATTGTGTGAAGGTGTGTAGAGTGATTTTGCTTTACTATGTACAGGACCCTTCTTCTTGTATAAATGCACTTTGCCTATTTGCTGCCTACCACTGACCTAGGACTAGGTTCACCGACTTTGCCTCATTGCTGCCTGCTTTGACCTCAGCCTTCATACCCTGACTATGCTTCCACCTGATCAGCCTCTGGCTTCCCAGTGCCCTCTGGGTGTCCCGTACAACCTGGAGGTCAGTCCAATCGATCCACACCCAGGTCCCGATTCCCTTGTGTCCTAACCCCACCTCAGAGGTAGAACCTGGTGCACCCCTCTGGAAAGTCTATCTTCATCATCAGAGGTATTGTGAAGAACAAGGGATGTACTGAGACTTCGCCCTCTGAAGGTGTTGGTCATGTGGGACAGCTAGTTTGCACCTGTTGAACATAACAATCCCCATGGTTTGAATGTACGTCATGGAGGATTATTGCAAGTCAATCTATGACTTATTATGTCATTGTGGCTTAAAAGGGTTGTCCATGATGCTGGGCATGGCATGAAAGTAAAAAAAAAAAAAAAAAAAAAAAAACCTGTTCAAAATGTTTCTAGTCCAGCGGTGAGCTCCTGTCTCCACCACTTTCGGTCCAAAGATAAGACACCCATCCCACGCGTATAGCCGGACACTCTGGCTTCCTCAGGGGGAGTGTCCGCCAATACGCGTGGGGTGGGTGTCTCATTTTGCAGGAATGCCTCACTGCTCCAGGTTTCCTTTACCAGTGTGCTCATAGGATTAGGTAGTATTTATTATTTACTAGCAGAAAGACCCGGCTTCGCCTGGGTATATTTCATCTATTTATTTAATGTTTCTGTGTGTCGTTGCAGAGAGAAAGTCAATGCAGCTGACAGGAGGTCGTTACAGAGAGAAAGTCATCCTCCCTCCCATCCCTGCAGCTGACAGATGTTGATTTTTACCTTCAATTGTTCAATCTCCATTGGCTGCGGAGTGGGAGGGGTCATGGCCTGACTGAGTCGGGGGCGTGACGTTGCAAGACCTGGGGCGGGGTTTTAAGTCCTTCTTTTGATGGTGGCCAGAATTACAGGTCGATGCCATGGTAATTTATGAGGACATGCCATGGGTAACAGTGGAAGAAAACATTGCTTTGCACGGGTATATTTAATCTATTTCATTTAATGTTTCTGTATGTTGTTGCAGAAAGAAATCCAACTTCCCTCCCACCCCTGCAGCTGACAGAAGTTGATTTTTACCTTCATTTTTTCAATCCCCGTTGGCTGCGGAGTGGGAGGGGGCGTGGTCTGACAGAGTCGGAGCGTGGTTTCACGAGATCTGGGGCGGGGGTCAGAGTGGCATGAATTACAGGTCGATGAAATGGTAATTTATGGGGACCCGCAATGAGTAGCAGTGGAAAAAAACATCTTTTATTAGTACTGAATGGTCGTAGTCTAAAATTTGTCAATTTCATCTACGATTTTTGTGTGTCGTTGCAGAGAGAAATTCACCCTCCCACCCCTGCAGTTGATTTTTTTCAATCCCCGTTGCCTGCGGAGTGGGAGGGGGCGTGGCCTGGCATTGGGAGGGGGCGTGGATTATCAAGATGCTTCGAACGGTTGTAGTCTGAAATTAGTCTATTTCATCTAAAATTTTGTGCGTCATTGCAGAGAGAAATTCACCCTCCCACCCCTGCAGCTGACAGAAGTTTATTTTTCCCTTCATTCTTTCAATCCCTGTTGGCTGCGGAGTGGGAGGGGGCATGACCTGACAGAGTTGGGGGTGTGGCTTAGCAAAGCGCTTCACATAGGTGATTTAATCTATTTCATTTAATGGTTCTGTGTGTCGTTGCAGAATGGCTGCAGAGTGGGAGGGGGCGTGGTCTGACAGAGTTGGGGGCGTGACTTAGCAAGACGATTCGAACAGTTGTAGTCTATAATTAGTCTATTTTATCTAAAATTTTTGTGTGTCGTTGCAGAGAGAAATTCACCCTCCCACCCCTGCAGCAAACAGAAGTTTATTTTTACCTTCATTTTTTCAATTCCCATTGGCTGCGGAGTGGGAGGGGGCGTGACCTGACAGAGTCGGGGGCGTGGATTAGCAAGACGCTTCACATGGGTGTATTTAATCTATTTCATTTAATGTTTCTGTGTGTCGTTGCAGAAAGAAAGTCAACCTCCCACCCATCCCTGCAGCTGACAGAAGTTGATTTTTACCTTTATTTTTTCAATCTCTGTTGGCTGCGGAGTGAAAGGGGGTTTGGCCTGACAGAGTTGGGGGTGTGGCTTAGTGAGACCTGGGGCGGAGGTTTTAAGTACTTCTTTTAGGGTGGCCTGAATTTAAAGGTCAATACCATGCTTATTTATGAGCCCACGCAATAGGCAGCAGTGGAGGAAAACATCTTTTATTACTACTGAACTGTAGTAATAGAAAAAAAGTTATATTTATGGTAACCGGAATACCTTTAACAGTGTCAGTGAATAGAAATGGATGAGATCCTCAGCTGCTGATAATTACCTGGTTGTTATGGAAACCTGCCCTCCCTGTGTGTGCCTTTGCAGAGAATGGCAGTTGGAGTTTAAAACCAAAGTTCCCAGTTGTAATGTTGGCTAATGGAGATCATATTTTGGGAATATCTCAGGAACGGTATGTCCTAGAGAGATGAGACCTGGTCTAAAATCTTCCCGGACACCTGATGTACCTGTGTGCCGAATTTGGTGAAAATCGGTCCAGTAGTTTGGTCGCGCATAGAGAACAGACAGACAGACAGACAGAAACTCATTTTTATATTATTAAGAGATGATGCTGCATTATTGTCTATTTATTTCTTTCATGTCTTTCACATTCCCATGAATTATATTGTATTACCGTGGAGTTTATTTTTCTGGGTCTGAATTTGTGACCATGTTGGCTCCTGTATAGTGACTGGTGATATTATACCAGTTCATGATCATTTTATACAATTTTTAAACTGTGTGTGTTTTGTCTGTCCAATAAATATATCTTGATTCATTTTATATTGGATGTGCATTTTATGCTGGTTCACTTTTGGACCTTTGGTCCTTGTTTCATGGTATTTTAATAATTTCCCAGCTGATAAGCATTTTGTAATTATGGGTACATCAGAATGAATAAATCAAAGCCAAAATCACATATGCACAATCTGGCCTATCCGTTGTAAAATAAAATGACATTTATAATAAGCCAGTCAGTTGATTTGTTAGGTTCTTCATGGTCTAGTGATGATAATGTAAACAGATACGAGGGCTCTGTCTCCCATTTCATGGCCTTGAGAACTGCATTGTTTTCCATTACTAAACCAACTCTTCAAAGATTAGAAGAAAGGTCAGAGAATTTATTACTTTTCCAAAACATTTTTTTCTCGAACATTTTATAACACAAATCTGTAAGTAATTTCACTGTGAGAACTCTAAGAATAGTCCACCACCTTGATTCATCTTAAAGGCGTTGTCTCATCTCAGACATTGATGCCATATTACTAGGATTACCCGCCTCTGGGACCCACATCTATCTCCAAAACTGGTTCCCAAAGTAAAGGTGAGCACACTGGGAAAGCATCGCAACCGTTTAATTACTTCAATGGAAATTCCAAAATTAGCTGAGAACTGTCTCAGCTATTTGTGGCAGTCCCACAGAGTTGAATGGAGAGGTGGCCATGCATATGTGATGTGCTCTCCATTCACCACTACAGGACTTCTGAGAACAGCCGATCGTGCTGGCTTGACTATTTGTTCAGGACAGTGCACTCTGCTTTACTTGGGGGCCCATTTTGGATATAGGTGTAGGTTCCAGAGTTATCTGACTGTGATGGAATATCCTAGAGATATGCCTTCAAAGTCTGAGATGGACCAATCACTTTAATCATAAATAAGATGCTTTATTCGGCATATGGTTTCCCATAGCTACAATGTACTTTCACGAGCTCCAGCCAAGGCATCCATGCTGCACACTGCAGCTTCTAACAGTAAGGCCCCATTCACGCATGTTGGATTTGACCTGATTTCCGTATGGATTCCATGCTGAAATTTGAGTTACATCAGAAGACAGTCCTCATCCCATGCAGTGGAATAAATCCAGGCACATTTTTTGACCTTTTTTACTTGATTTTTTGTCCGTGATCAGGAACAAGTGTATGGAGAGTTGGAACAGTTAAAGCACTCTTACATGGGCTGATGATCAGGAACAAACACCTTGGCTTTTCAAAGCACGCCCAGGGGCAACGCTATAGCAGGTTTAGTGGTAGAAGTCAAACCCCTGGGTCCTGGTCCTTGAAGGGGCACAAAGACCTTTTTGTCTCATATGAAGAAAAAAGTATTATACATGACACATAATAAGTGGTGGACCCACCTAGGAGTTGGGTAGCCAGTTGAGTAAGCCTTTTCATTTGTCCTTCATGCAAAATGGCCTAACTTATAGGATGTAATTATAGTTGCACCTGGCTGCATAGAAATTGGTAAAACCTAAACTAAGGCAGTAAACATGCACTTCTGCACATTTCACATACGTGTAACATCCCACCACATGTGTATTGCATTAAATTTAATGTTATATATAACATAGTAACATAGTTTATAAGGCCAAAAAAAGACATCTGTCCATCCAGTTCGGCCTATTTTCCTACAAGTTGATCCAGAGGAAGGCAAAAACCCCTGTGAGGTAGAAGCCAATTTTCCCCACTTTAGGGAAAAAAATTCCTTCCCAACTCCAATCAGGCAATCAGAATTACTCCCTGGATCAACGACCCATCTCTAGTAACTATAACCTGTAAAATTATTACCCTCCAGACATACATCCAGGCCTCTCTTGAACTCTTTTAGTGAACTTTCCATCACCACCTCCTCAGGCAGAGAGTTCCATAGTCTCACTGCTCTTACCGTAAAGAATCCTCTTTGTGTACAAACCATCTTTCCTTTAGACGCAGAGGGTGTTCCCTCATCACAATCACAGTCCTGGGGATAAATAGATCATGGGAGAGATCTCTGTACTGACCTCTGATATATTTATACATAGTTATTAGATCTCCCCTCAGTCGTCTTTTTTTTAAAGTGAATAAGCCTAATTTTGATAATCTTTCTGGGTACCGTAGTCCACCCATTCCAGTTATTACTTTTGTTGCCCTCCTCTGAACCCTCTCTAGCACTGCTATGTCTTGTTCACAGGAGCCCATATATGTTTACCTATATAATACAGCTCTGTTGTTAAAGGGCATCTGTCAGCAGATTTGCTGCTAGAGGCTCCTAGAGGCTCATTTGCATATATTAAAACATAATTTTGTGGGCACATATAAACATGGGACCAACACAGATGCCTTCAGCTGCCAAGCGCACATGTAACAGGTCAGCCAGTGTCATAAGTACAAACCTGCTGACAGATGCCAATTAAAAAGGTAGCAAATAGTTATGGCAAACCAGTTAGTGCTATTGGGTGTCTCTGTGTGAGAGTCTTGTTCCTGCAGTCCATGTTTACTTGGGGGAAACGGCAATTGATGCATAGCCACTGGCAAATCTATGCTATATAGAGTCTAGCAGATGCGCAGCTACATTATAGTGGGAAGGGTTAGATGAGTGTGTGGGTGGGGTCAGAAAGGGCACAATTGGACAGTGGGTGGAGCTATAACTGAACATTGGATAGACAACTTAGGGTGGGTTCACAACACGTTTTATGCCTCCATTCAGGGTTGCCAACCAGAATTTTTCTTTTTTCTGGACAACATATCCCAAAATCACGAACGGTCAACATTTTTTACGGACAAATTGGAAAGCCATAATGAAGGATAAACATTATAAGTAATACAGGTCTATAGCTCAATATACTGATCAGAACTCATTACCAGCATTTACTGTGAGCTGTAAAATGATGATAATTACCACCAAAATAATCTAGTCAAGTATCACCAGCCTCAAAAAAATCACGGACACCTCTATTTTTTTTCACGGACAGAGAAAAGAAGTCACCTATTTTTACGGACTGTCCAGAAATTTCTGGACGGTTGGCAACCCTGCCTCCATTTGATATATACATTACAAAAAAAGGATACAAAAATGCAGCGCACCACGTTCTTGTAGTCTGCACAGTCCGGTAAAACAAAGTCCACTTTTTTTTTTTTATAATGGTTAAAAAAACATATACAGTATGTTTTTGTTTTGATTTTCTTTTTTTTTTTTACATTGGAACTCTATGGTGAACAGATGTTACTGTATGACATCAGTCTGAGGTATCTGTTTTACATATACATTATTTTGTATATGTTAAATGGTTGGGAAAAATGTGATTTAAACCCAGTCTTAGATACTCCAGAGAGGAGGATCGTTACAGATAATTAAAGTGCTGGTACGTAGAGGAATAGCAAGAGGTTATATAGAAGAAGAATTTAAAGAAATTAAGCACATTCAGCGTAATTTAAGATTAATATTTATTAAAGCATGTAAAATAAAGAACTTATTTAAGTCACAATACAAGTCCATCTTGTGGATGAACTTGTGGATTTCTTCAATATAATTGATCTATAAAAAATTTTGATATACAATTAAGTAATAAATAATGAATAATAAAGTTGTCTTTCTGTCAATTTAAAGACAGTTATTCTGAAGAGTATTTCATACTGTACATCCATTTACCTGGAATTTTGGCTAATAAATCAACAAAGTGTTGCTCATTTCCTGTCACATACACATTTCACATATGTGTAAGATATCACCAAATAACCATCCACCATAAAATATATGAAATATTCATCAAGTTATGTCTTCACTAGAGGCAATTTTTTTGATGATGTTAGGTAGTCAGTCATCTTCTGAGGAAAATCCCTGTAATATGAGCAAGGAGGCGTGTAAATGACCATCATAGTTTATCATTTTAGTGGAATTTAGTCTAGTTTATCTTATTAAGTAATACTTGTTGATGACATTCATTAAATCTGATGTCTATTTTTTTATGAACAGAAAGGGTGCCATAACCAATTGTGAAAGTTCAGTTTTGGTCTCATCCATCCACAAACATTGTTCAAAAACAACCTGGTGGCCTGTCCAGGTGATCTTTGCAAACTGCAGAGGGGCAGCAATGTTTTTTTTTTTTTTTTTTGGAGACTGTGGCTTTGCAATTCTGCCATGCACACCAATGTTGTTCAATGTCTCCTGATGGCGGACTCATGAACATTAACATCAGCTAATGTGAGAAATGCTTTTGTTGGCCACTTCTGGGGGCGGGGGGCTAATAATTAGGCTTGAGCAAATTGACCTTCGGATCATAGATCTCAAGTCAATTTGTACAAAAAACTTTAATGTTAATGCTGTACAGCATTAAAATGTATTGGCTCTGTGGAGCCAAACTTTGTCTTATCCTAGACAAAGCCAGTGCCAAAGCTCAATTTGGATTCCTATTTTAAAGTGTTTTTAAATATGCAGATACAGTATGTATACAGTAGTAATTCACTGAAGTCTTGTGCGACTTCAGAGAGACGAATTTTGGCTCTACAGAGCCAATACATTTTAATGCTGTACAGAAACAGCATTAACATTCACGTTTTTGAATGAACTGACTATGGATTTACGATCCAAAGGTCGATTCGATCAAGCCTACTAATAATGGTCTTGAATTTATTCCATTTTACACAGATTTATCAAAACTGGTGTAAAGGAAAAGTAGCTTAGTTACCCATAGCAACTAATCAGATTTCATCTTTCATTTTTCAGAGCTCCTTTGGAAAATGAAAGGTGGAATCTGATTGATCGTTGTTGGCAATTAAGACAGTTTTCCTTGACACCAGTTTTAATAAATCTCCCCCAAATATGTCTGAGTTGGGATTTGTGGAGTCCAAAATCTTTAGAGATGGACAGTAACCTTTTATAGTCTGATGAGCATCAACAACTCTTTTTATGAAGTCATCAGAAATGTCCTTTGTTCATGCCATGATACACTTCCACAGACATGTGTTGTGAAGATCAGACTTTGATCCCTGTTCTTTAAAAATAAACCTGCTCACACCTGATTGTAATCCCATTGATTGAAACCACTTGAGTCTAATTTCACCTTTAATTTATCTGCTAATCCCAAAAGTTCATATACTTTTGCCACTTACAGACGTGTGATAATGGATCATTGTCCTCAATAAATCATTTTTCAAGGCTAATATTTTTAAATCATTTGTTTATCTTTATCTACTTTTAGGACATGTGTGAAAATGTGATATAAATACAAACTGTCAAGCAGTCACATGACTGTTCAACAGTTCAATTGGGTGGTTTTACCACCCAACTATAGAGTCCCTGGAAACCGTCGGAATTAAATTACATACACTACTCACAAAAAAGTTAGGGATATTTGGCTTTCAGGTGAAATTTATGGAAAATGTAAAAAGTTCACGCTACAGTGATATTATATCATGAAAGCAGGGATTTTATATAGAAGCATGCAATGAGAAGTTCCTTATATCAAACAATTTATTGAAACAAAAGCCAACAACAGTGGTGGGTATAACCTCACAAAAAATGTCAATGTCTCAGAAACTTGTCATGTGGCCTTAAGTTTCAATTACAGCTTGACAACAACATCTCATGCTGTTCACAAGTCAACTTATTGTCTATTGAGACAGGACATCCCACTCTTCTTGAATGGCGGCCCTCAGGTCATTGAGGTTTTGAGGTACAGAGTTACAGGCCTCTACATAGCTGATCCCATAGGATTACAATGGGATTCAGGTCTGGAGAAAGCACAGGCCACTCCATTTGAGGTATCCCTGTCTCCAGCAGTCGTTCCTTTCGTCCATGAAGACGAAATTAGGCCTGTGTTGTTCATGCAGAGGCACAATGACTGGATTAATGATGTTATTTAATAGAGATTAGCGAATCTATTTGCCAATTTGTTGATTCTTATCGACACTTGGAAATTGTCAGCTGCAAAGTGAATTTTGAATATTTGGAGATTCGCTCCGTTAAGATTCAAAAATGTTCCTAAGGCTTTCTACGCATTTGCTACGTACTTGTCTGATAAATTGTACGCTAATGCTACGCATAAGTTACTCTATATGCTGTTGCATACGAATTCAATTACTTAGCAAACTTTTACTGTTAGTTTGTTATTTGTGCGCAAAAGCCCGGGAAGAAAGTGGTCACCTGACCTAGTGGGCAGGGCTTGCTCTGATTGGCTCAAGCTTGGTAAGCCAGTGACACATCACTTCTGCTGCGACTGCTGAGACGAGCAGAAGCACTGTGTGAGAAGTTCTGAGACACTGAGACCTGTGTTGTTGAAATTGGGATGTAATAGTTCAGGGAATCCATATTACACATCAGGGATACTGCAGGGCAAGTGAAAAATGTCTGGAATGGATAAGCAAAAGAGGTCCAGTTCCAGCCAGACCTCGAGCTCTAAAAAAAAAAAGGAGAAGGTGGCACAGGGCAGCACTGCCAAAGGACCTGTATCCAGAGCTTCTACTTGTAGTATTCGTAATACTTGGCCGGTGTTCCACCGG
Organism: Rhinella marina; assembly: GCA_900303285.1. Classification (NCBI taxonomy): domain Eukaryota; kingdom Metazoa; phylum Chordata; class Amphibia; order Anura; family Bufonidae; genus Rhinella; species Rhinella marina. The sequence goes on from ONZH01000976.1 coordinate 32,893, forward strand.
GCTAACCCACCAAGGAGCAAAATTGTAGTGGAGGAGAAAGTGGATGAGGTAGTGGAGTGGATGGCACGCTCATCTCAGTCTCACCCGGATGATCTGCTGTCATCTGCTAATACAGTATCCATATGTAGCCAGGGGTCAGACTCAGATCGTTCCTCCTGCTCCACCATTCCGCTCCAGCAAAGCCCGTCATTTTCGTACGCAATTTGTACGCTCATGCATACGTGTTCAAAGAAGTTGCGTATCTTTTAAAACTGAACGTTCATTATTAGTGCTTGAATGTTCTCAAAACGCCACAAAACATATGATTTGTACGCAGATTCGTCAAATAGATTCGTAGAATATACGAATCTTATGAAAAGTTCAACGAATGTTCGGCGAATAAAATTTTTGAATGATTCGCTCATCTCTATTATTCAAGTAGTATGGGCTTGTCACTGTATTATTCACAAAGTGTAGGGCAATTCTGTGTTGACTAGACACATCTGCCCACACTGTAACACAACTACCACCAAAGCCTCATCTGGTGACAACAGTGGCTGATGCATAGTGCTTTCCTTGACATCTCCAACATTGTTGGCAGCCATCATTTCTGCTGAGCGTGAATTGACTTTCATCAGTGAACAACAATTTGGCCTACCGGTCCCTCGTCCAGCACAGATGCTACCTGGCCCATGCAAGATGATGATGCTTGTGGTCAGGTACCTTTGCAGGTCATTGAATGTGCAGACCATGCTGATGTAAACAGTTTTGAATGGTCTGATGTGAAACTTGGGTGCCTTTCACCTTTTCTAAATGTAGTTCATCAGTCATCAGATGTGGCCAAAGGATGTCCACTGCTATGTCTTTCTGTTACTCTTCCATTCTCTCTTTATCTCTGTTGTAACCTGCTGATGACACTCTAAGCTCAGTGGCCACTTCCGTCTGAGAACATCCTGCTTGAAGGTGCACAATGGTGAGGTACTGTTTATCAATTGTTATGTGTCATCTTGGTCTCATGATGTCAAAATGTGAACAACATGATGAGAAGGATTGTTTAAATACCAATTTTAATTGAACCAGGAAATAAATTGGGCGATTCATGGATCAATCACCTGTTGTGAATTTTGCGTTAAGCTCCTTGTTAGAGAACAGCAAACAGTACTGCAACATTGAACAGTTGGACATGTGCGTTCAAAATTTTAGAGAGGGTCACATTAAGTTCCCCTGTAAAGGTTAGAGTGCATTTTAGGTTTATCCTGAAATTTCACCTACAAGCCAAATATCTCTAACTTTTTGTGAGTAGTGTACATTATATGCCAATAGTCCAAGTTTTGCGTGGGACAGTCCCAGGAGCTGGACCACCAAACATCTTGGTGGGACTCACACACAAAGCAGAGGCCAATGCTTGGAGGCTGTATAGCTTAGTTCTGAAGAAAGTCCCTCTGGTATTCAATGTCAACTTTTGTTCCATAGAATTCATAAATAATCTCACAGAAATAAAAATGTACATCTCTTGGTATGAAATTGCATATGTCTTGATACAAAATTGACTCATTATACCACCGTAAGCATAAACCGTTGTTCTTACTTGGACCTTTTTGAATTGATTTTCTTTGACTAGCATTGTAGATGGGAAGAATAAAAATGAACTTTAGAGGAACATTCCCAGCAATAACTACTTGTAGTGCCAGATGGCGAAGAGTAGAAATTTAAACAGATTAATTTTTTAATGCCTGACTAGAATTACTCTTTAAACCACTGATGTCCGCTTGGAATATAATACATCATATTAATGCTTTCCTTAAAGCTAAGTGTCTGCAATCTCGCAAAATAATTGGAAATGTTTGATGCTCACCCTTTCAACACTTAAAAGTAACTCTAACTTTTTTAGATGAAAAGGATAATTTCAAAAATGAAAATTTACATGTAATAGATAAAAGGGGATTTTTCAAAGCGCATGAATAAAAAAGAAAAATATTCTCGAAATTTCATCAAATTGTTATAAATTATCTTTATTATTATTTTTATTACCTTAAAATTGAGGGCTGCAAATTTGAGGTACATACGTTTTTCATAGGGTCACTTGTGGTAAATTCTTGCTCTCTATAATGTTATATAAAGCTAAACTATCAGTCAATTGAATTCAAATAAAAACTTGTAAAGAGAGAAACAAGATGAAAGAAAATGCCTATTTTTTTTCCATTGCTGGTTATTGCAGTTCTTCATCTTGTAGAAAGATCTCACCTGCTCTCTGATTGGGATGAAATTGGCTGTGTCTACCACTACTATGTTTAAATCGCTCTTTCCTCCTTACACCCAGTCATGGCTTCAATCCTTCAGCCCCAGCACATGAACAAAAAACCTGAGCTGCCTTCCCAGAGAACTTTCCTTCTTCATTTACCATTTCTCTCCCCTTTTGCTGACCCCATTTTTACCCACTGCTATAGCCCCTGACAGAAATTCCTTACCAATGCCCAATATTGCAACCAGACTCAATGTGCTATGCTTGCTGAGCCCAGGGTGAAGACGATTTCTCTTAATGCTCAAGGCAGGGTTTCAGAACATAACCAACCACCTGTAGTCACAAAAGTACAGCACGGTAACTGTTCAATGGAAAATCATTAATTTTATTGACCCAAATCCTCCTTTTCCATCAATACCTAGTATTTTTACTTATAATACCTAATAATTAAGGGTAGGCAACACGTTTTAGTTTTCTTCATTCTGTTTTGGAAGCAAAATCAGAAGTCTAGAGAAAGTCTAAAGGGCAGATATTACTTCTCTTTCCTGAATTCACTACTGGTTTTGATCTCCAAAGCTACATCAAGAAACCAGAAAGTGTGGCCGTACCTTTCATGTCTAGGTTTACACCACCTTTTGGTTTAGTAAAACTGCCCCACTCTTTGTAGTTTTTCTCTCTGTAAAACAGGGTGTCTGTCATTCCAAAGGTAGAACAATAACCACTCAGAACTCATCCTGGCATCACTAGATTTAAAATAATTTTTGTTTTATGCATTTTCCCTAGAATTTACATCACAGCAGGATTGGCTTACTGAGGGCACAGGACGTCGTCATAAAAAGTGAAAAGTTGTTTGTATTCCGGAAAAAGAAAAGTTTGGCTGGATGCCCCATCAAATAAAATTTAAAACCTGACTCATTCATTAAGTTTTATGCTCAAAAAGGGATTTGAAGTTGTGAGACCAAACTTATAAATTGCTATTACGTTAACAGTAATGGAGCACAAGAACAATAATAAAAAAAACTCCTGTGCAAAATCATGATATCAACCCCATTGAGCAACTTTTGAAGAAAATTTAGACAACTGCTTATAAACCAAGCTATGTTGTCCAACATCCATAGAACAATCCGTAGAACAATCTCATTTTACTTACTTAAAGGGGTTGTCCGGGTTCAGAGAAGAACCCGGACATACCTGCAATTTCACCCAGGCAGCCCGCCTGAAGAGGACATCGGAGCATCCTATGCTCCGATGCCCTCCTTTGCCCTGCGCTAATTAGCGCAGGGCAAAGGAATTTAGCCAGGTTCCGGTGACGTACCGGTCCCTGCCGGGCAGAGGCTTCC